>JAPZPB010000156.1:0-81019 GCA_037952635.1 Bryoglossum gracile | reverse complement strand
CTCCCCCCCGCGCGTCCTCCTTTGGCGCGCGGGGGGGGGGGGGGGGTGGGTAGTGACACTGAGGGGATCGAAGCTGACGACATTTTTGCGCTACTTATGGTGTTTGGCTTTTGCACAGCTGAGTTTATCCGCAATGTAATATGAAGAAGAGAAGACTTTCCAGGTTAGAAGGATTTTTGCTGGATAGTTGATAGTCAGGTGCCGTCGCCGAGGTAGAACTGCTATGTGGATGGATGATTGTGGCTGTCATTCGCGGCAGGATTCAAATTTAAAGGATCTTTTTATTGGGGTTTTGTTGGTTGTTGGTTGTTGTGTTATCTGTGGGTTGTTTTATAGTTTGTTGTTTGCGGTGTTGAATACAAAAATAGGGGGGTCATTGGTGGTTTGCAGGTGAGTGCAAAAGTGCACGAGGCACAAAGTATGTATGTAGCGGCAGAATTTCTCCTTCCTTCCTCACCCCAGCTAGTTCTAGTCGGACATACCAAATCTAAGTAAGGAGGTGAGCAATAACTATCCCGCAACATAATTTCATGATTATATTAATCCGACTCTACCTGTTCTGGGAGTTGTCCCAAGAACTCTCAAGTGAGAGCCAATATCGTTTTTAAACATTAAGAGTTGCCTTCAACTTTAAGCAGGTACTAAGCACTGATACTTATTCGTTTAGCACTTCTTATTTTGGTCTGATTTAATATACGATCAATTGCTAGTATACATCCAAGTATTCTTTCATGTTAATCATCCATCATCTGTCATCATCTGCCAGTCCTGCAATGTTTGCTGCACTGTACTTATATTGCTTCCACCCTTCCTTCAATATTTCTAATTGTTCGTAATTTGCAAGGTTTCTGGATTTCCAGAACTGCCAGATCTCTAAAAGTCTTCATTACTTTCGCATTACTCCTTAAAATCATAATCACTCATGGTGGTGGTCAAGTGTGCTTGGGTCAGCGATCCCCCTTCCACGAGCAAAGGATTCGGAGATGGCAAACTAAACACTATTATCCTGCTGGAAAAACATCTGGGTGACGAATTCGGGGGGTCTAAACCTATCTTTGTGAGTATCCGGTAAGTTAACTCTCCTTATTTGTGCGGAGAGTCTAGCCTGAGGCCCCCAACGTTAGAGGGCCTTTTGAATGTCCTACTTGGTTGAGAACATTCACTGGTTCCAATTTAGAGAGCTTGCTTCCAGGATCTCCAACGCCAGGGGCACTGGGAATATCGTAATTAGTTAGAAACTTTCATCTCAAGGTACCGCTAACACTCTTTTAGCCATCAAGCATCAAATTCAACGACCTACATTAAGGTAGCCAATGCTACTAAATCTATTCAGAGGCCCGCTGGTCGATTGTTCCGGGTCACCATTACTGCATACACAACCCAAGGTAATTGCATATTTTCTTCGCTTTAATGGGACAAGCAGCTAATTTAAATAACAAGATGACGAGCGCAATGGGACACCTGTGGAAATGAAAGCAGGCCATCTCTGGGTCCCAGACAAGCATGCCAATAGAATGGCGAACAACGAAGAGATGGACGCATATCGGATAGAATGTAAAAAGGCAAATCCCACTGATGAGGGCCCTCAGGGCCCTATTGAGCTTTTTTCCATAAACCACCTCAAAATTCCCAATCCAAAGACACCATCCCAACAGAACGGCTAGATATGGGAACCTTTCGACCTATTGAGTTTTTCTCCAAAGGACCAACTGATCTGGAGTTCCGCAAAATTCTCACTCCAAAGACACCATCCCAATAGAACGGCTAGATATGGGAATCTTTCGAAAGTCACCTAGTTGGAACATCCACGGCAGAGAATTCCCCAACTTCATATGCCCTCTACAGTACATCCTTTGGAACGAAAGCACGTACTGGACTGGACGGGGAATATCGATTGTGGCAAAATGGAGGCTTGGGATAGCTTGAGGGAGTCATGTGATGGAATTCATAAAAACGACTCGTGGCTGGGCATCAGACTCATTGGAAGATGAGATCCAGTCAACTAGCAGCAAATCTTGTCCCATCAACCGCATATTTTGTTAGTTCGTTTGGCGGGAGTCTATGATTTTTGCGACTTTGAGCAAGATGTTGCGTTGTTGGTTTGGGAGATCTCTGTGTTGGCTAGATATTTTGGGTAGTGGAGATGTCGGTATTGGTGCTTGCGATCGAGGCGGACGAGAAGTGGTGCGCGAGAGCATCTGTTTCAGGAGAGTAGCTGGGGACAGTGTTTGTTGTGGGGTTAAATTTGTTGGATGCATGAGACATTGAGTATTCAGAATCTAGATGCGGCTCTCTATCGAATGCAAGGATTTTACGCCAAGCTATTCCTTCCGTTTTAAGGTAAGAATAGCATTATGAAATAGGGAAAGTATAGTGAAGCTTTTATATTGGAGAAGGTAAACCGAAGTACGGTCCCGAGCGTCATATTTTAAGCCTCAAAGACATGGAATTCTGATTATAATTTCGACTATACCCCAAACGGCTTGAGCCATGCTATGAGGTTAGGAAATCAGCCGGGTCGTAGGGAGATGTACTATAATACGAACTCCAAGCATACTGTAACAATGCCGATGGCGAAGTCGTCGGATGTTCTCCTGCAAATAACCGCTCCGACAACCACATTCTACTACGTGCCTGCCGATCCTCCCACCAATTCATCTAGCGGCTGCGGCTCCTCTCACAAAAGCTCTAGCAGTGTCTCTATAGTACATCGCTTGTTAAAAATCGGACTAGGTCTGAGCGCCAGCGAGGGAACGTATATAAGGGGCCGCTGGCCCCTTCAGCTCCCTCTTCCTCTCTTATCCACTTTCCACTTTCACACACAGCTCTATTCCTAGATTAACTAAGTGGACACGAAAGGAGTTGTCGCAGCCTAGAAGCGGTTTGTACTGTACGCCGTTCTCGTCCAAGTTGTGAAGGTCATGGAAGTTCTTCGTGCCTTGGCTCTCCTTCCAAGCCTGCTATTCTTTCTCATAAGGAAGCTTTAATTTGCGCTCTTAACGATATCCGTCACTATATTTTAACACTAAGTTTACTTTGATATTATTACGTGCATTTAAGCGCAATGTGCATTAGTACAACTCGTCACTGTGAATACCTATCACTGGTATCATGTTTTAGTTCTCAATATTCAAATAATTTCTAGATTCTTTGCCCTGGCCAGCTGTCAGCCTGCACGAGTACCAAAAAAACCTCCCGTCCACGAATAATTATCTGCGTGACCACCCTTTTCCAATTACATTTCAATTAGTTTGAATAATCATCGCGAACGCCGTAAAATACTGTCTTATCATCTGAAAGCCTCTTCAGTTCTCAGGAAAACCTTCAAATCCCTGGAAATTCCACAAATCCTGATCGAAATACCCATAATTCATTGGCATCGCAGGCCAGCCTTCAAAGGGTAGCTCCCCTGGGATGTTTATTGATGATCCGCCCATACCACGAGGTGATAAGCTGTTGGAATGCGACTCTTGCGTCGCGAGGAACGGATTATGCCCCGAAGGCGAGCGCGTGGAATTCATCGAAGGATGTGACGAGTTGGCGGAATAATCCTGCTCATGACCCCCAAATCGCATTGCACTCTGCGCCTCAGGAAACGAAACCCTCTCGCTCTCGGACGAAGGTGTATTGAGACCTAAAGTTGGAGCGCCTCCTGAGCCCGGATTCTGCAGGTCATGCCGTGCGAGGAATTGGTTGGCAATAAGACACAGTTTCTGGAAGAGTTCCGTCGCAAGTGCGAACTGGGTGTCTGGGGCTTCAGTGGGGACGGAAATGAAGAAGTTCGAGATTAGTTCCATGAGAGCGCAGTCGGAGGCCACGGTCGGGTCGGTAGGGTTTTCGATTACGTGGGCGAAGAGGAGGAGGAAGGCGGAGAAGGGGTAGAACACTCCCAGGCTGTGAGGATGCGAGAGGTCAGTGTTGTTGAGGACTACCGGGCTTAGATGGAAATTAGAAAGGAGGCGCTTACCGCATGAGCACCCCGCGAGGGATTCGGCCTTGCTGTTCAATGACAATGAGAAGAAGCTTTGCGATGCTTCGGGCTGCTTCGAGGCAGCGTAGATGACTTGGCAGGTTCTGGTCGCTTGCGTCGAGTAACGAGGTCGAGGTTTTAGCCCACAGTGCATGTTGAGACGATGCTCTGTGAATCGTGGACAGGCAACTGTAATAGACGAAGTGTACCATGATGCCTTCCGTTATGCATGCAGCTGGACATATCTCAATATTTCCCGGTTGCAAATTCTTTGGCAGGTCGTCTCGCCATTCCTGAAGTTTCTTGTCCAAGGTGGCAATGGATATCAGGCGTTCTGCAATCGAGAGTTTCTGGGACCGGATAGAGTAGAGCTCGGAGTAAATTTTGCCTTCAATTTGACTAAGTTTTACTTGGTGGTAAAACAGGTCAAATCTATCCTCCTCTTTTGAAGTCAAGTCGATGTTATCGCCACGGTTGGGATGGTTAAGATCCATGTCATCATCCGAGAGAAGTGGTGGTCGGCCAAGTTCTAGGGCTACCCTCTTGTCCCGAATATAAAGAATCCAGAAGACGTTGCTTCGCTGCCTGTCGTCCTCTGCGGAAAGCCCATAGTCTTGCGGGCGGCGAAGCTTCTTGTTGAGTCCCAATTTATGCGCTTTCCGTACTGCAGCAGCCGCTAGAATATCGGTGGATTGGGAGTCTAGTGACCCGTCGAGAATAAAACACTGATTGACAGTCAGCATATAAACGAGACCTCGATAGCCTTAGTGGACCTACGATTCCTATAATAGCTTGTACGGTCAGCATGCTACCCTCAGCAAACAACAGATTATTCATAACGCTGCATGCATTTCTGAAAAAAGAACCAAAGTCCCAAAGCTGGCTCTCATCATCAATAGCTTCTTGAGGTGATGAGCCATTACCAAGAGCATCACTCATACTCCCGATCGCAAGTACGATGTTGAGACATGCATACCAGGAATCGCTCCGGAGAGGGTTGTCCGAATACTGCGCGTGGTATAACTTCATGAATGTAGATTCTTGAAACAGAGTCATCATGCAGTTAAAGGCTACAAAGAAATCTGAAAATATAAAATTAGTCAGTGGATACAACAACACTTGAGGGGCGACATTCTTCGTATGTACTTATCTGCAATTACACGAGGAGGGAGAGGTGCTCGCTCGGAAGGCGGGATGCTTTTGAAAAGACTGAACAGCCTTACTGAGCTGTTATAGGAGTTTGATTTAGCGAGCTTCTCTATAAATCCATGCAGTTCATGGCTTCCGGTGTGGTCGGCAACCCATTGTAAGCCGCGGGGTGAGAACAAAGCCAGGCCGGAAGATGGACCTTCACATTACCTTTTCATTAGTGGCAGATATCGTAGGGATTCTTGGAAAGCTATACGTACCCCAGAAATGTGATTCTCCTGCTGCGTCATCTATGATCAATGTGGAGAGTCTCTCAGAGAGCTTCTCATGTTCCGTGGGTGAAGCCGAGTTTTCTTGTGGTATTGATGGAGATGCCGCGCTTGACATAGAAAGTAAGTGCTCCATACGTTTCAGGCGGGCTTCCATCTCCACCAAGTTCTGGTGTCTGTGTATGTCAGCGAGTAGTAAGTAATCCCAAGCGGCACTGACCTCTTTCTTCTGCTGTGTAGGGGCTTCTTTTCTACGGGCGCAGAGGTGTGACACATTAGGCCTCGTGCCATGCAGTGAGCGCAAGAGCTCTCAACATCCGCTCTATTGCATTTGATCTGCATAAGTCACTGTGTTAGCTCGGGATTGTTACGGCGACAAGAGGACCTTACCTTCATTTGGCGGCAAGCATCACATGATGTTCTTGCATTCGATAAAGTAGCTGCCCGAGCTGGTGCCACTTTCGCCGCTTGGCCATGGCCTACAGATGATGAAGGGGAGTCGTCCATGGCAATCAGAGGGGGATTTGAGAAATCGGAGAGTCCGGAGGGTTAGCAAGCCCCGCGTTGCCTCCGTCTTGGTATTATTATGCTGGGCCGGAGAATGGGATTATAAGTATCTACCAAAAGATTGTCGGAGGAAATGGACGGAAATGGATAGAGGCAGAACATAAACAAAGGGGCACGAGAACAGATGTTGGACGTTGACGTTGTATGTGGATGTGGAGGTTATTCAAAGTCGGGTAGTTGATAGGGCGTATCCCGAGTTATGATATCTTGGCACGGCGGCTTTCGTGGTCCCGACGCTCCGGTATATGCCCTAGAATGGAATAGCTCGCCGCCATTAGCACGCACCCTCGTTGGTACCAAACCGTCAAATCAAAATCTAGGGTTTTATTATTTAAAAGACACCGTTGAAGTTGTGATGTGAAGAGGAACTAGAAGTATATTCTCAATTGCGCACGAATAATATGGCGGCCTTTCAGCCTGATGCTAGGGCATGCTGTATTTAATTCACAGATTCAAATATGAGTTTCTTGATCCTCGTGTAACTACTTACTTGTATGTAAGCGGGATGTAATTCTACACAAGTTCCTGACTTCTCAGCAGCACTTATTTACGGCGAGCACGTCATGTGTTTGGCTAAAGTACAGTATTGGGTATATAGTATATTTCTGACGCTTAAACACCCTTATCTTCAACCAGCTATATTAAATACCTTGATTTACCTGTTTTTATATCTCAAAAGTGCGACCCCCTATTTTATATTAGTTGGAAAAAGGAGTAGGTAGCATTGTTTAATTGACTTTTTACACGACATATTAACTTAATGCAACTCGAAGCCGCTGATTTGCGAAGTGTAGAGTTTTTAATTTCGCTTGGCATGCAGCCCCTTTTCGGTTGGTAAGCGAGGCGATTTTCCTGTAAACATCAAGCAAGCAAAAGATAAGGACAAGAACGATTTAATAACAACACCAATTTTCAACTCTAGCTAGGCGACAATGGAAAATTAGTAAATGACTATGCTCTTACTACGAAATTCTCGCATACATTGCAGCCTTAGTCCTCGGAAATTCATTCGAATAGAACTATATTGTTTATTTATTTATTCCTTTCGACGTCCTATATAAGTCAAAGACTATAGTGGGACGGCTAGGCACTCTAAGAGAGCTTCCCGGGTCTAACCACACGCAAAACGTGAAAACTAATTTTTAATTCGCAGGAGTAAAAATAAAGCAAGCAGGAGCATGTAACGAATCGACTTCGTCGGGGTTTTTGGGTGTAGGTGTGGGCACACACTAAGTCACGTAGAAGAGAGAGGGCTTTGGGGTCCTGTCGAAGGCTACCGATTATGGGTTAAGATAATCAATTTGAGTTGAGCACGAAGCTCCTATCTACTAAGGAAACTACTCTAGCTATATAGAACCTTCCTGCTCTGGACCTGGCTGGACCTCAGAGGTCCAGGACCCCGAAGGTCCCACACGTGCCCTGTCACGTGATCCCCCCGGATCACCCCAAGAGTTCTCTGCCTAACTCCCCCAGTTAGTGAGCCTCAGGCTCCTGGTTAACACACGTGTTTTGTTACTTCTTAACAGAGCATAGATATACCCTTTCTCAAAACCTCCACCTATTAATAGTAGATTTTAGGAGCAACGCTTTATATAACTTAAAAGCTCCCTCTATCTCCCCCCCCCCCTTCCCTTCTCTTTCACTACTCCCCTAAACCCTATTATTAGCCTTATGGCCCCGCTATTCCCCTCCCAAATTTGTTTTTATCGTTTTCTTTATAGTTATAGCTATCCCGAGCTTATATAAGTATGCCCCGGGGTAGTACGTTTAGCGAGAGGGCGTAGAAACTAAAGAAAGATAGATAACGAGGTCGATAAGAGTATAGAAGCGAGAGTCGGAGTCGAGATATAGATACTAATTTTATAGTAGTAGTTTCTATAAGATATAGGGCGGCCACTCTTAAGAAGGTGTGCGAGCACAAGGTGCAACGAAGGGTTGGTCGTCGTAGGTCCATAACAAGTACTCTCGAGGCTACGCCATTGCGAGCTCCTCTAAGCGCTCAAATTGTACAAGCCGTAGAAGGACACTAGTAATGCCCTTGCCAAAGGTAGTATTATATTAGAGTCGAAAATCGAAAATTGAGGGTTAGTAAAAATCTTCGTCGTAGACGCAGGCCCAATTCCCACCACCCCAATTGCCATTAAAAATGGCCCCGAATGCGCTTCTCTCATCAACTCTTCAATACTATTGTAATTGAAGGTTCGTAGCTGGCGCCTCGTATGAGCTGAGACTTCGACTTTGCCAGCCAATAGAACTACATTATCAAGCAGTGGAACGATAGTGCCTTCCTTTTCTCTATCCTCGAAGACTATAAATAAGTTGACCATTTAGTCGCAAAAGCATGAAGTTCAAGCTGTTTTTGATGAGAAATACGCCTGATATTGAGTCTCTAACGTTCTGACACTCTCAAACTCTGTAGTTTGGTGATTGAAGCTCGCAACAACTATAGATCTATCCAAATCTGAGTTAAATAGTGGTCAATTTTTGGCCTATCCCTGCTATGAGTCCTGCGCCTGGACGTTGCGTTTTAGGCGCAAAAGAGACGATTACAGGAAAACGCAACAAGCTAGGCAGCGAGATTGTTCGGGCATTTGAGTGCTTGAAGTCGGGGCTCGAAGAAGTGGAGGGCAACACCATTCTTGGAATAATCGTAGAAGCGCAATTGCAAGTAATACAGGAGGTAGAGGACAGAGGAAAGTGGTATCAATGAGGGTTGACTGCGCTCTAGACTGAAGTCCAAGTAATCTAGTCTTTTCTTTGTGAAAATGGTCTCGTTTTAGGCCTTGGATTCTAGTCCTACGTCAAAAATTAGGACTCCAGTCTTTAAACTGTAGTCCGGGGTTTCCCTTACACTGTTCTTGTTAAGCAATATCACATATACAATCCTCAAATTCCCCCCTACTAAAATCATCGCTCAATCCATGGCTGCCAAAAGAGAGATATGCTGATCAACTGAATTTACTGGTAGTAGAACTTCAACAGCAGAGCCTCGGATTGTCATCAGAGAGATATGTTGCCAGTTTGGTTTTTGAAGCAAGTAATGGTGGACTTTCAACCGCATTTCTGGAGTCGTGGACGTAGAAATACTCTCAAGTGTTGGTAGATGTGGTATTGGGGCCTTAAATATTTTGTATACCTAGATCGTAATTTGACTTCGTCTGAGTTTATTGAGAGGTACACCCAGATTTGGATTTACTGTTGAAGAATCCGAAGTGCCAACAGCTTGAAGTGGGATTCTCAACAAAGGAGGACCAGTCAGATTCCCTTCATATGTTGTCTTTTTCGGGCGTACAAGCTTGGTGCGCAAGTAAATGCTGAAGCAGCCCCGTTTAGCAATGCGAGCCAAGTGACCAGCACCAGAATGGTCACTGGGATGGTCACTGCCCAGTACACCCGGAAGCTGGGAGACAAAGAGACTCGGGAGTCTTTAGTCGTGCTGAAAAATATGGACATACTGAACATTGTCCAGACATCTGACTAGAAAGTGTTGTGATTTGAAGGGTGCTAGCGTAAATTATTAATACCATTGCTCCTCGAAACATTGTGGAAGCCCGATCCATGCAGTGCTGGTAATGAGCAGTGGAGATTCGAAATTTGCCAGTCCTATGCCGGGCTTGAGATCCTTACAAGACCATACCCCAGCGAAATCTTGTTCAAGGTTGCAACGTGCACCACGGAATCTACCTGGTGCGCACTTAACCCTTATGATATTGTAAGTGAGGGTGTATTGCTGAAATGAGCTGGATCAGGTTGCGAAATATGACTTGAGGAAGATGCAATATAGGGTCTCGGCGGGATTGGGGGATACTGAGCTGTTGTTGTAGTAGTTCAGGATTGCTTTGGCTGCTACGAATAAGGTGGAGACGACGAATACTTTTGTGACTTTGACTTGAATCGTCTTCTTTTGAAGAGACTCGGATACCGAGAAGCGGGATAGGAGATGTGTTTTGATCCTCATCAACCTACTTGGCATCAATACCTAAGGGGATATAATTGTAAACAGGAGTAAGGTTGAAGTAGGTCATAGTAATTGAAGCTGTTTCGATATCTGCTTATTATAGCACTTTTGAACATTCAGAGACTTTGAGTGATGGATTTGTACCCAGGTATAAATAGGAACAACATAATTCGCAGTAGGGTTTAGTATTTGGAAAGATTTAGTCTTCATGGCCGAAACAGTATTCAGGAAGCTCATTCCTCACGACAGTTTGGAATTTATGAGAGAATTGGCATTCCGAGCTACTTGCACTATCGTACGTAGTATGTATGATTGTCCAACCCTCAAAATCTGGATTCTGCAGTCTTATTGCCAAACCACAAGACGTACCAACCCAACCAACCCAACCAACCCGGTATCCAGTCCTGCGCCTGTTATGCGGCAGGAGGGGCAACATATGGGATGTCTGTTAAATCTTAGTGAAGTTCAGGCTGCTAGTAACCAGGGAAGACTTACTGTTCAAACACTGAGCTCCCATACGTAGACATCGAGATCTTGTCCGGCAGAAATCCTCTCCACGTGCATGGTAGGATCAAATCCTAATGCTCGTGAGAAGCCCAAATAAAGCTGGGGGTCTCTCAGTGAAACGAATCTCCCTGCTCGCGTAATAACAGTGAGCTTCCTAAAACACCCACCGCCAGCACGGATCATGAACTCGATCTTAATATTATTATCTAAGAGAGCCACTCTCGATCTGTAGTCCCGGGACAAGTCAAAGTTTATCGCCTCAAAGCGGTTCAACAGAGTGGCGGTGGTAGAGATCACATCGGGGTTGTGTTCGGTAGCGGGATAAACACCAGGGCGACTCGATGTGCCGACCAATGTTAGATAGCGAATTTTCTTCAAATCCTTCAACCGCATGGTGCGAAAGATGTTTTCATTCTCCTCAGTGACTAAATAGTTCAATTTTCGGAACAGTGTAATGGCCGCTTGGAAGTGGTCGGGCCCGAGAGCAAAGATCAAGGCAGGCAGGCGACCACCTGGTTGCATTTGGAAACCATGCTTCATAATTGAATCTCGTAGCTCGGGTGCGAATTGTTCGAAGTTTATCGTAACAGATACACCGGCGCCTGTGCTGACCGGGTTCAGAGAAGTTGTGGACGAGGGAGGGTTAGGGTTGCCAGTCGTGGAGCCATCGACGTTAGCAGAACTCAACGCAATGCTTGTGAGGGTGGCCGTGGGAATTGGAAGGCTAGATGTGATGGAGATGCTCGATGTAGATGCATTAGAGACTTCTGTGTTCGAGGCTGTCGACACGGACGCCTTGGAAATGTCAGCAGTGTGCTTGGAGAGGAGGGAGTTGGCGCAGAAACCGTTGATGCCGGCTTGATGGCAGCTTCAGCAGGAGTGTTTGAAGAAGGCGACATTTTCGGAGCAATAACAAGCAATTGTTCTTGTTTCTGGAAGATTTTGATGTGGATGTAGAGGTGGTGGTTGAGGAGAAGGAGGAGGATTGTTTTGATAGGATTGTGGAGCTCAAGCTTAAAACCACGCTCGCCTGGGACTGGAATCAGAGATTGACTGGGGCGTGCTAGTGGAGACTGGAGAGAAAGGCCTGCAAGCAAATATTCTAGTGTAAAATAATAGCTGGGGTCTCAGCAGGTGTAATGTAGAGGGGAAGATCAGGATATGTTTCAGTTAGTCAACTTGGTTCAGCTAGTAAGTTGCTATTAACCTGTAAACCCCTCCACGAACCACAAAACTAGGCCAAGATGGTCGAAAGGTGCGAGTATAGTCACAGAAAGTCCCCTTGGAGATTAAGATAGCATATATAGCTCTTAGGGTGCAGCTAGATAATGAATGCCCTGGGTAGGGGATCCACAAAGCACGCAGTTATCCCAAGAATACTATAGACAGTATTATAAGACAGGAGCTTAAGTTGACAAAAAAGGGGTAAGATAGAATAGGAAGCGATAAATATGTGCTAATTGAATTGCACATATGGAAATACAAGGAGAGCATACTATCGCCTCTACTAAGTCACAAACAGAGAAAACTTGGACCACATTGATATAGGAATATCTAATACGCCTATCGAATAACTCTTTTGGCTAAGATGAGAAACTATCTTTTTAGTTTCAAGCTCGACGATACATTCGCTGTCACGGCGGATACCATTCGTCTGAAAAACTTATCCGCCGCATTGAGTTCTTGGGAATTCACCCGAACATTTTTCCACAGCATCTCTACTGACTCTGAAACAATATAGTTTAGAAAGACTTTCCCTATGAGGTTGAATCTGGCTTTTTTATATCATGCCCTTTCGCAGTTCCGCCAGTGGTTGTTATCAAGCACCCCGTGTGAAGCCCCCAATAAATTGGCCCAACTTTGGATTTCCAGCTCCGTCGTTCTTTTAAACAACGCCACGCAAGCAAAAGAACTCAAGAATCTGCATCTAGCATGGGATTTTCAAGCAATGACGTTAATTCCTCAGCGGAGGCTTCGTCCTTGTTGTCGAATAACCCTCCCGCCACCTCACCGACCCCTCTGTGCCCTCGAAAACATCTACGCCTTCATCTTTTTCGCCATCTCCGATGACCTTGAAGCCTCCTACCCCACATACGAACGAGAACATTGTTGCACAATTTATGGTGGACCATAGTGCAGCTGATCTGTTACCCTTTAACGATCCCTCCCGCTGTCTCTCTCTCGATGAGAAGCCCCTAATTGCCACGTCCACCACTTCCTCGACCTCGGCCGGCATCCAAAACCCAAAGACCATCAACAAAATCCCAATAGAGATACTTAATAAGATCTTGGCATAGGTACAGTACTTCAACAAAAACCCTACGGGAAATCACATTTTGTCCTCATAGCCCTTGGTCTGGGCAACCACCCCTACCTATCCTGTAGCCCAAAAGTTGACTCCAAAAGTCAACAGCGTTTTCAAAATCGAAAATGCGGCTGTATTAAATGCGAAGATCTCGAAGCAACACAGAAATAAACTTGCGAATCGTCCACGCGACCCTTTCCTGCTGGCGACTGACGCGCGAAGCTTTCGTCCTCAACGGCTTCAAGGTCACTTGCATAAACAATTTGAGAGCTTGATGGTAGACTCCTCCAGACAGCACTACGAAAGCAAGGATCGAGGATATCTACTATATCATGAATGCCTTGATCCGCGCTGGTAATAGCAAGTTGACTAAGATCACCCTCATATTTATTGTTGGACGCTTCCCCGCTTGGTATCAATAACTGGCGAATTCACGCTTGCTTTACAGCATGCCTTGGAGTCGTTGAAAAGCACGAGACTACCTAGAATTGATAGCTTGATGTCTTCTTTTTGGAAGTAACGGGTCGACCCGGAGACGTATTTGAGCTACGGCCTACTGCCTATAGTACTAGATAGGACTAAGGCTTAGCACTCTAGTAGATACGGTGCAAGAACCATGCAGCCAACGGCATACCAGACTGGAAAGGTTCAACCTGGAGATCCTTCGAGGAACTTTGGTTTTGCATTCGTTACATATGGGAGAGTCTTGGAAGGAAGCTGGGCTTGAAACACAACGTGGATTGGAGTGGGCTTCATCGAGTGTTCGCTCTAGCAATCATAGCCCAAGCGCTTTCAGGATATCGAGTATCTCCCCCATCCCTCGATCTTGATAGGTTGCTATGATATACTGCACTTGCCCTATATATACCAGTTGGCAACAGACCCTCTCAGACTCGCCCTTGGCCTGTATCCCTAATCATCCCTTTCTTTCTTTCAAATATCAAGACTCCTCTTTGAACCAAGGGCATTTCTTTCTGCTTGGGACTTTTGTTATCTTTCCCTATACCTCATATTACTTTCTTCTCTCCCACTCGTTCCGCTATCTGGAGACTTAGCTCATTTCGTCCCAACACCCTTGTTCTGAGTCCTCTCTCTTTTCCTTGACGTCTTTCTTCTCTTTAAGCTTTCTTGGAATTTCACCTAGACATGGCCTTTCCTCCGGACGCAAAATTTGATGTTATTTCTAGCAAATCTAGCAAATCCAGAGTTACAAGACTTTCTTGAACTCCAGGACTCCCCCTTCTAATTTGCCTTGACTTTCTAGTGTGATCAATCCAGGCAAAGGTAGAGCTAAGAATTCAACATGGCACAAGCAATGTCAGGCATTAAGCCTTCCTCTTCACAGCCTCATAAAGAACCAATAAATACTGTTATCCCAACGAATCTCATGCTCCAAAGATATGTTTGATGTTCCAGCCTGAAATCTTCTTGCCGCTTGGCTGTCAGAGACTTAGCTTGAGAGCTTATTTTTCACTCCATTCCAGCTGATTCTTAGACCGCCCCGAGGCTTAACTATCAGCCTTCTAGTGACTGCACTATTAGCCTAGAGTAATAGATCCCTTTCAACATCCGGAACTATTTATATACGGCTTGTCTCAGAGACAAAGCTATTTCAAGCCTGCCCCTTGAATAGACAGGGCACCTTGCCTTGTCCACAGAGGAATCCTGTAGGCTGCAGATATCAGAGTATTTACTTGTGTGACCAAAAGCACAAAAATGAAAACAGGAATGCATGCGCAGAGGGAACTCATAGCAGAAGCTTCAAAGGGATGTGGCAGAGGAAGTTGGTAGCTCATGGCCGATGAAGTGCAGTCACTCTGAGGCTCGGGATCTACGTCACTACAGTACTTTGGTACAACGGGGGCGCTAGGATGGCTTATAGTGCCAGGGGTTCGGAGATCGTAATCGTTTTAAAATGTACCCCTCCATCAAGCTCCATCATCAAGCTCCATCGCTTTCAAGACTTGACAACAAGCACCCACCACCATCCAGTGTCCGTTTAAGGCACTTTTCTCAACACTTGATCTGAATTTGCAAAGCTTCCAGTATCATGGCAGCAGAAATGCCACTCAACCACGAAGCCTCAGCCGGCCCTACAAACCTCCAAGTCTCCCCAACCCTCCCCTCCGAAGTCGTCCAATGCCTCCAAAACGCACGATTTGTACGCATATCTCCAGCTTCTTCTTTTCATCTTCCACACCCTCAATCTGCAAAACCTCTAACTAACGCCCTCCCGCACAGCTCCACCTCGCAACCTGCACCTCGTCCTTCCCCCACGTCTCCCTAATGAACTACACCTACCTCCCCTCAACCCCCTTCTCACCCACCCCCGTTGTAATAATGACGACCAACCCGTCCTCCAAAAAGACGCTCAATCTGATCTCCAACCCGCACGTCTCCCTCCTCGTCCACGACTGGGTGTCGCACCGTCCCCCGACTTCCACCAACAGACGTGGATCCGGGAGTCCGCCGCCGGAGATAGGACGCAGTAGCTTGGCTACGTTGTTGGCGAATCTGAATACGAGTGCGCTGAGCAGTATTAGTGCGACGATTAATGGGATTGCGAGACTGGTGGAGAGGGGCACGGAGGAGGAGGGGTTTTGCAGGGAGAGGCATTTGGAGAATAATACTTTTGAGGAGGGAGAGGGTGAGGATGGACAGGGAGTTGGAGGGAGGTGGGAGGAGAGGGAAGCGATGGATGGGGGGAGGGGGATGTATATTGAGGGGGAGGAAGTGAGGGTTGTGGTTGTGAGGATTACGGATGGGAGGGTTAGTGATTGGAAGGGCGGGGTGAGGGATTGGAGTTTGGAGGGGGTGGAGAGGGAGGGAGCGGCGGAGGGTGCGAATCATCTAGATGGGGAGACGATGGTTAATGGTGTCGTTTGAGCGGGGAGATGTGAGAGGTGAAGTTGGGAGGAACTTTGGGTTCTGGGATGCAAGTTTGCTATCGCACAAGGAAATGGACATGGCACAGGCGTAGAGTTTACAATCGAGATCTTTGCAAATCGGAGATTTTCCAACCTCAAAGTTTTGACCATTTCCGACCCTCAGCTTAAATACATCATCCCAAAACTATAGACATTACGAAATACCCCACCAGACCTGTCCGGATTTTCTCCAGCCCGTATCGCGGCATGCAACTCCAGGCCCAAGTACAGTACATTAGATCCCAACCTACACTTCTCACAACCAACACCCACTCAGCTCATAATGAGTACAAGTATACCCAACAACCCCACAGCTCCAACCACACTCCAGGCCGTCCCATCAACCAACCTCCCAGCTCCCGACGTTATACTTGAGGGATTCATAACTGTCCCCGTCCCAGTCGGTGTACGGTTTGGACCTGTCCCACTCGCACTTGCGCCCACAGTCCCATTACTCGCACCATTTCCCCCCGTCCTCGCATCCTTGAAATCCAACACCCCCAAACCAACCATGTCCCAAAACGGACAAACACTATAATCAATCTCGCCCATTCTAACAGCCTCACCAAACACGGCTCCCAAACTAGAATTCGAATCCCAAACCGGCCAACCGCCACCGGGACTCTGACTCGCCGCCATCGCGCCCCAAGAACCAATAAAAAAACCGGACAGCGCGGTTTCACTCGTGCTGAACGAGCAGTTACCCTGGCCTAGAGGGAGGTGTTGCCCATTCCCCCAAACGAATGGTATTTCAGAGGTGTGGGTTGGGCCGACGAGCGCGATGGCTGCTTGAGGGAGGTCTTGCATCCACGGACAAGTAGGCGTGTGCGCCCACTGATAAGTCCACGCTTTCACGCCATTCTTGACGGCGAGGTTCAGAGCTTGGTATGCAGCGCACTTGTACTGTGCGTCGGTGATGATGGTGCTCATGGCCACATAGGCCGGCGGGAAGACGCTGACGTTGAAAGCGCGCAGGGGATACTGTGCGGCTACGGAACTAGTCATGGAGCCGAAGTTCTGAGCGAGGAAGGAGGAGTAGGTACTGCTGTTGTAGACGGAGGTGAGAGGGAGGCCGGTTGTGAGGGATATGGGGAGGCCGTAGGTGGCGAGGATGAAGAGGTGGCCTTCGTTTTTGTTGGAGCCGTAGATTGAGGGGACACGGGAGCCAGTGGCAAAGGGGTCTGCTGGGATGGTAGAGCCGTCTATGTAGGGTTGGAAACTGGTAGGGTTGAGGGCGCTGTAGATGGCCGTTCCAGCTGGTTTGGGGGCGTAGGTGCTGAGGTCTGTGGTTGAGATTGAACGGAGGCAGGCAGCCTGGTATATCGTTAGTCCTGGAATAATAGAGAGAGGTGAGGAGGCTTACATCGGAAGTACTACAATTCAAACTGGCAGCAAACTTCGCACCAACCGCATTTGCTGCGGCTGGCCCAGCAATACTAGGCCCAGCACCTGATTCCGAGATCGAAGCTTTGATGAGATCAGTAGCAGACGGTAGTGTGCTGATGATGAACGTATTGGCTGCTCCAGCTGATTCTCCGAACAGAAGAACTTTGCTGGCATCACCGCCAAAAGCTCCAATGTTCCCTTTAACCCACCGTAACCCCGCAAGCAAATCCTTGATCCCAAAATTCCCCCCAATTCCAGCCTCACTCAACGTCAAGAAACCGAGGGCACCCAGTCTATAATTAATCGTCACTACAATCTGGCCATGACTAGCCAGATTACAGCCATCATACAACGGGTCTGAAATACCGCCTGCTTGGTCGCCGCCGCCGTGGATCCAGACCTTGACAGGGAGGGAGGAGGCAGTGGTTGTGTTTGCGGGGACGTAGATATTTAAGTAGAGACTGGGGGCTTGTCAACCACTATTTTCAAAGACTGGAAAGAATGAAGAGGGATTAGGACATGAACATACCAATCTTCAGAGACAGCCCCCTTCTCCAAAAATTGTGACCCGGATTGTATACAGGACGGTGGCGGCACCGTCGCGTTCAATATCCCACTCGGAAAACTTCCATTATACGGCACCGGACTCGCAAATCTCAAATTCCCAACTGGTGGCTGTGCAAACGGTAAACCAAGATACGCTTTTGCGTTTGTAGTATTGCATTTTGCTCCCTGGACTATTCCTGCAGTGATAGTAGCTCTCGGTGCTGAACCTGTAGATGTGGATTTCGAAGCGGCTGCTAAACTCGCGCTCAAAGCAGCAAGACTAAGAAATTTGGTAGTAAGGTGCATTTTCACACCAGGAAAATAATGAGAGGTACTGTACTGTGCTGTACTGTACAGTAGAAAAAGTGTTTCGCTGAACGGGAAGGAATTACAGCCATGGGGTGGCAATCCTCACTTATATACTTCCTCGCTTGAGGATCACAGCTCCATTCCTTCTAACCAGAGCCTTCACCTCTAGTGCAAAAGTGATGATACCCAAGCGGCAGGGCAGGTCTACTGGATCCTACAGGCTACGTATTCCTTCATTCTCAGTAAACAAACGAAGTGGCCTATGAGGCTTTCCCCTGGAACCCGTTCCCAGGTCGTAGGGAACGAACATGCTCAGTTGACAGCGGATGAGATAAAATAGCTTCGCGAGAGGAGCCCAGTTTGCGTTTCGCTTTGGTGAGCGAGAGCAAGCTTGATGTGGTTAGCGGATGATCGTGGGGGCGGTTTGAATGCAGATTGCTAGTGGTGCTCAGGTAAAATTACAGCAGTGCGCAAAACCTAGGGGAAATTAGAGGAAGCTTCATCCAAGTCGCGTTTCAATGATATCAATAACTTGTGATGTTCTGCTAATCGAATTTCTGGTAATTCTGCAGCCTCAGCCGTCACCAAAAGCAAGTTCTCAAGTAATGCAAATAGTGTCCCATTGAACGCCTTCCAGTATCGCCCAAACCCCCGACAAACCCATATTGTTTCGCGACCTACGTAACACTATCCTTACGAGTTCGCCGCAATCGCACCTTGAATGATCTCCACGCACTCCTCTGGCGTCGTAAAGACATGCCAGATATTTGTAGGGATGTCCTTAAAAGCCTTCTCAAAACGCTTGGGCTCATTCTTTTCGTCGATTCCAACTGCTGCAATGTCTGTTACTTTGCGAATGAGGATCAATTTCACCCAGCCTCCATACTTCCGGTAGCTGTAAAGGAGTCAGTATGTTTGTCAAACCAACGTTTTGCGTCAAGTGGGGGGGGCCTTACATTTCACCATATGCCTCAGGGTCAGACTGCGTTGAATCTCCAATACAGATCATCTTGCGCTGGGGAAGCCATGAGTTGATCTTCATCATGCGATCAACTTTGTATTCTTGCGTTCCAAGTGTCAAATTAGATAGAAGGCCAGAGAGATTCATCCAACTTGCATCTCGGAGAATCAAGGTGCCTTGAGGATAGTGACACTGGCGAAATTCTTGAAGAAAGGAGTACAAGTTGTATGGTGACGCAGAGAGATAAAACCAAGGTGCAGTGTTCCAGGGCCCAGAGGAAGTTTTGCTCATGAGCTCAGCAATAATGTTGTACAGTTGAGGCATTCCTTCAACAGGAGTCGCTGGGGAAACGAAGGTAGACTTTAAGATACCAATGGGTGAACTTGTCTGAGTAATCTTGATAGTATCGTCAATATCTGCCAATTGTTAGTCCTGCTAAAATTTTCATTAGAACAACATACCCGAAATCACACCCCATCCCGTAGGTTCCGCATATACTGTCCTCATCTCCAAAATCCCATTTGTCCCTTGTGGAACCTTTGCAGTCGTCGTGATAATATTCGGCTCTCCCTGGCCTGACGTCCGGTTTTCTGGAGCTGGCAGATGTTTGATATCACTACTGATTCCATTCCTACCACCCGGTCCTAACTTCACCTCCTGCATCTCTCCAAACTTCGCATTAATCTTGCGTGCAGGCAGAGGTGTTTGCATAAACGGCATCAGCCTCTCTGCAATTGTAGCCTCCGCTACATCACCTTTTCCAATACCAAGCTTCTCTGCCACATCTGCAACCACCTTGCTCACTTCAACACCAGTATTCTTGTCAAAAACAGCGGCTACGAATTCTGCCTCCCACTTGCCAGTCTTTGCATTCCGATATGCAGTGTTATCCAACAGCCATACAGTATCGTTCTCGGTGATGTCTTTTGGAAGAGGATTCCAGGTCCCAAGGTAGGAAAGAAGGTCAGTGGACAGCGAAGGGCGTTTGTCGGAACCAGTACTGGCCTTGATATCGGGAAGGGTGTATTCGCATTCGTCGAATTTGGCCGCTACTCGTGTCTGATGCTCCATGAAGCTTCCTTTGCCACTTCTTCCCATGCCTTCCGCAGTGTCCGCCATTGCTTTCGTGTCGCGGGAAATATTCGACATATTTGCAGATAGTAATTCGGGAGGATCTCGTGTGGGGTAATGTATTTGCTCCTATAGTGAGTGAATGGTAGCCCTTCCTATTTGACTCTATTTTTTCACTTGGTTCTTGATTTGCAATGGTGGAGGAAAAGGAGGTGGAGAGTATGGGAGAGTATGGGAGAGAGGGAAAGGAAAGAGGGGCAGAGTAGAAGAAAGGGATACAGTCAGATGATGAAGCCTCGAGCTTGCCTTGCCAGCTCCAAGACCTTCAGCTCCCTTGGCTCTTTCTCGTCGACATGTGAGATCGGGCCAACAGGGCCAGAATCAAGCCAGCGCCTTACTCAAACCTTGCAATACCAAGGTATCCTATTCGAAACCGGCATTGAACTTGAGCACTGCACTCGGCATAGTGACGTCGACGTCTTACTGTACTGTAGGTTCGGCTGCGGCGACAACAGGCGGGGCTCGGGAGGGAGGTGTTTGGCAGACTCACAGACTCGCCATGGCTCATGAGAATGATAATATCTTCTGCGATATTGATCCGGCGTCACCAGAGAAGTGTGATAGGTTTGCAGCGACGGATGATGCGTCCGCGGCGAGTTCGTCGTTGAGGGTGCCAGCTGATTTGAAACCTCCAACGACCCCAGCAGCAGATCATCTGGGGTATTTGGATATAAAAGCTTGGCATACAGCCTCTATCGTCATCGTACTCTGTGGGTTCTGTTAATGTCAATTTCTGTACGTACAAGTTTAGATGCGATGCGACCCCAGTTGGAATCGCTATAATATGAGGATTAAATCTTGCAATACTTGCTGGACTCTCTAGCACTTGCGATGAGAAGGCATAAGTCGGTCGTCAGCATTGGCCAGCGCAAGTGGCTTCATGACGGCGGAACACTTAGCTAGCTGAACTCCGACGTCAGGAAATGTTACAAAAGGTACGATGCCAGTAGTCAGAAACCAAATTACAGAGTCAAAAATAAACATACATAAATTTCCTAGTCTCCTTTACAAAAAATTATCTGGACTTGACTAGTATCTGTGGAGCGTTGGAAAGTAGACATTTCAGTAATCTCGCATACTAGTAGCGTCCATATCTGAGTTGACAACGTGGCAGGAGAGCAATTTATGCACCTTGCCAAAGCTTCCTGCAGCGCCTAGGAAATATAAGAGTTTTGGTTCGGCACTTTGGATGTTTAAGAGCGTTTAAATTTGTTGATGTCTTTCGTTTCAAATTTGACCCGCCTTTTCCAAACCAGCCCAGAATACTAGTGCTAAGTGCATGAACAAGGCAATCAGTGAGCAGCGCAAATTAAGAACCTGTTCCTTTTCTTTCAATACGAAAGCATTCTTCGTTTCACCCCACTTCATAGCTAGCCAAAAAAAAATTATCTCTCCGGTATTTTGCAAAGTCAAGAGTACAAGTGACAATTATCACCGGCTTCAATCCCGCACACTATCATCAAGTCTCAAAAGGGAGGGAGCGGGGGGTCTTTTACTAATATACTCATAGCGCAGCGAAATTAGAGGATGAACCGGTTATTACCTGTACCTGAAAAGGTCTGGTGTTGGTAAGAATCGAAATCTGGCAAGAGTAGTTACCCACAGCTAATCTACCTGCATCTACCTGGCCTGAGAAGGTCAAGTAACTTCAGATACTGACAGAAAATACCGACGTGTAAAAAGACTCGACCTTTGGGTAAATCCCTAATAACCCTAGTGTTAGAATAGATAGATAGGTGAGCCAGGCAGTCACGGGTGGGAATGGCGAGATGTGGAAGATCCAGATGAGGATTTAACTTGTGCAAGCTGATCAGTAGTGATATTAGTGATATAGTATTTGTCAAGATATGAATAGTCTCGATATCAGAAGGGGTCAGTAAGGCAGTGTTAACAGCAGGTTCAGAAATTGCAGTTAGTAGGTAGGTAGACTCAGAACACGCAGTACTTGTTTTGGAAGGAATCAAAAATGAAATTCTGTATTGCTTGCTCAAATAATAATAATGCCAAATAACCAAGTGTCGAACAAAACCCGCGTTTCCCATTAATTCCAACCCCCGTCTGTAGCATGGTCAGACTCCAAATCAATAACCCATACATGACCGTTGGTACGGATCAGATCACGGGTCTCTAGCAAGAGCGATTCAGAGTTGGCTATCTCGGCAAGAAGCTTGAGTACCGAGTTCCTGTGTATTGACTTCACTGAAGGGGGAAGTTTGTCCACCAAAAAAGAGATCCGACCGATGAATACTATAAAGCTGTCCGTGGTCGTTGCATAACTTCCAATTTATAATCAGCCAATCAAAGGCAGTATGTTCCTACCGAGGTGAGGCTCTTCAGCAGCGGCAAGCATCTCAATCCCACTGGTCTCCCAGGTACAAATCCGAATACCCCCGACTGCTCCAGCTGCAATTTCTTCTCTCTCTTCGTCGCTTCTTGGCTTCTTGAAATCTAGATTTAACAGTTCGGCCTGCATAGGGATGAGACAAAGGCTGAGCGACACAAAATCTTCATACCAACTCATTAAAAACAACTGCCTCCATTCGTCGTCGTAAGTTCGATTTCGTCTAGCTTTTCGACCGTTTGAGGGCACTTTAGCTTCCTGAATATATGAAATAATAATTTTGGTAACACTGCCCTCACCAGCCCTGATGAATCTCGGAATAAGCGTGTGGGTGTCTCTAAATCCACACTTTTTATCGCCAGTCAGATCGACCGAGATAGTTTGGAAGTTGTTTCGTCTCTCTGGGGTCAGTGCACTAAGAAGACCTCGTAGAAACGGGTCGGAGTTAGAAATTTTCACAGTCGTTTGGAAAACAATTTTAAGGTACCGGATCCGGAGAAGCACCTCATGGTCCATGTCAAAGAACTCTTGGCAGTTGTTGCGGGATAAGATATAGTTTGACTGTCGGTAAATCAGTTGAGCATCTCGATAAAGCTCGCCCTCGTTCCTCAGCGCAAGCAGCAAACCAGGAGGCTGCAGTTCTGGCCCTAAGGTCAGCGTACCGAGATGCAGAACTTTTCTCCATAGTTCGCATGGCATAATAGCCAGGAAACGTGATGGCTTCATGTTAGCTTGATTCATGGTGAGATTTGCAGTGTTGAGTTTGGTGATCGTATCGTTTTCGTTTGAGGTTGTAAAGACTACTGAAGTCCTAAGTGGGCTTTATAAGGCTTAATATCTCGTGTGGAGGCTTGTATTTATTCTGAATTATTGGTTGTTTGGAAACAAGAAGATGGCCTCCTGTTCTAAGGTCGTGTTTAAGTACTGTAAGGCCCGCCAAAGCTCGCGTTGAAGTGGTTAGAGACAAAGAGATTTTTCAATACTGGAGTCTAAAATAGATAGGGCAATTTAATTACATAACCGGGGCTTCCTTCACCAGGGACCATTTCAAAAACAAATCTTGCTGCTCCAGTAAGTCGCTACACCATACTCGGCTAATTCAGGGGCTGAGGGAGGCTTGCTGGGACAGACTAATTTAACGACCTTCATTCTACGGTATGTTTAGACTCAAACAAAAAAATTATTGGGGTCATCCCCAGTGTTTAAAAAGCGACTAAAACGAGGAACCTAGAGTAAATAAAGGGATGGGGGCATGCTACAAAGCAATCCTGTTCACAAGAAGGAAAGCAAGTAGCATAACGTAGAATGAGGCAATAACTGGATGTGTCCTCCTTTTAGGCTGGCCCACGATTAATCGTGATGTGATTGTTTAGTCAAATTTTAAAACCCATAATGTAATGCGATTTTTTTGATTTTTAGTGTGATTAAATCACATTATAATACGATTTCTTGGCATATGTAAATTTTGTTATTAAAATATATAGTATATATATATTTTTTTTTTACAACAATATTTAGTATTATTTCTAATTTGAGATATTCTAATTTCTTTGCGATTAATTCGATTAATTATTGCAATTGCTTAATACTAAGCAATCGCATTGCATTATAATGCGATTTCTTAGCGATTTGTGGCGATTATTCACGATTATTCGCGATTTCTGGGCCAGCCTACCTCCTTTGTTATTAGGTAGGTAGTGTTATGAGGCTAGAGATATCAGAGTAACAAATAACTAATTCCCACGACCTAAAAAGATATGCTAAGAAATCTCAGAAATTCTAAATAAACGGAGTCTTATAAAGGCTCTAGAACCCCTCGTACTGCTATATCTCTTGTTAGCGTTAGCTATCATAAATAACAAGGAACGTCTTATTTGGAAATATCATTAGAAAGGTGGCTTAATTAGGGATATGTAGCAAGTCACCATGCAAAGGTACGGTTAGCTTCTAGCTTTAAAGTGTTGAGAGGGAACATAATATTTATTATTGACTGCAAGCTTGGGAGTAACAAATCGCAGCAGTAGTCATAGAGATGAGCCGCCCCTGCATTGATATTCTTCCTCACCCTTGACCGGCCGCAGGATATAGTCCCCAATTTCGTCTTACCGGGCTAAATTAAGCCTTCTTCAAAGTAATATCACGTTTATCCTGCTCTTTTCTCAAAAAGGAACTTGGGTTAATTCCTCGGGTATGATTTGAAAGTCCAATTCCTCATATTCTGCAATCTCGTTAGCTTTTATCTACTAGTATTACCTCTCCTAAAGGGATGCAGGAGATAATAGGGACAAGGATAATAATAACGTACCTTCAAATAATATTCTGCGCCTGCCAGAAAATTCGTCCCACTTGACTCCCAGGTGAACACTCGGACGGCACCAGCTGTGGCTGGTGTGCCAACCTCAAGCCCCAAGCTGGACTCCCCGTTATGCAGTATAATTTCTTCTTGATAATCAATACCGCGGAGGATCTTTCTTAGAAACCGGGCCGGTCTGGGCATATCTCCCGAGCTTACATTCACTACAACGACGATCTTGTTCACACAACCTGCACCACCAAGGATCAACATCCAGGCTTGTTCAGCAGCGCCTGGAGATTTAATGATACCATGGTCAGGTCTGTAGTCAAGCGTGATGGTCTCGAAGTTATTTACACGGACCTGTGACTCGTCGCTGAAATTCCCGAGATCGTACCAATATCTAATCCAATAATTAAACCCATGCATCCCACAGGAGAGGATAGTCAAGTGCCGATACTGCATAAGTTGGTGTTCCTCCATATGACTGTAGTCGGCCCAGCTCTGGAAACCGGAACGTGCAACCAGATTGAACTTCTTATAGGAAGCTTGAGCATCCTTATATAGCTCAGGCTCCTTTGCTACTGCCAGAAGCAAACCTGGAGCTTGAAGTCTCGGACCAATTGACAGAGCATGCTCGAAAACTTTCCCCCAGAGCTCATAGGGCATTATTGCGGTAAACTGTGATGGTCTGATATCCGGGGCCTGGGTAGGGAGCCGCCCCGTCATGACTTCCGAAGAGTTCCTATTGAATGTTGCTGGAGTGACAGTCTCGGTTTCTGCAGATAGGCCGCTGAAGTTGTTTGTGGGGTTGGGTGAGCCTATCATTGCTAGCTTTGTTGATGTAAATTTTGAGTGGTTTGCTTTAGTCTGAAAAGATACTTAATCAGGGTTTGGTGTTGTATGGAAGAAGAAAAATAATGTCCACAGGGGGGGGGGGATAAATAGGGTCGGTTCTAAGTTGAATTAAAACAGATGTGATTAATGGAAAACAAAATTGTTGGTATGATTGAAACTAAATACTGTAATGGCAATTTAACTCAGATAAACAACACATCAAGAACAAAGAGTTAATTGAGAATCACATTGGCATTAGGTTCTTCCATAAGCGATTATTATTGTTCTCGACAAGGCTAAATAAGGTCAAAGCAAGATCCGAACCAATAAAAATTATAATAAAGCTATTTAAAGTAACAAAAGAAACTGTAGCAAAGAAGTGAAAGAGATTAAAAATAGAGTAAAACAAATACATAAGATAAGACAAATTTTTAATCTATATAATTATATTTAACCTACTAATTGTTAATTTTAAAAACCGTGTTTAGGAAAGAGTTATTATTAAGTCTCTTGTCTTTACTTCGAATGTATAAAATCTGATTAACTTCTGTTTATACCGTTAAAAAATACGAGATCTACTATCTTAAAAAGCTTTAATATATAGAACTCGTATATAATACTTGGAATACCACAGTAAACACTGTTATAACCTGGATTCTAAACCAAGTTAACACTCGAAAGGGTGCTTAAATGGCTTGATTCGAACTATATGCTTGGGTTCAGAATTATGAGAATTCTTGCCTCGACTTGGGTCTACGAGACACAGGGGACTCGGCACAGGAGAGATCGTGAAGTTGGAAGAAAATACCTCTGATCCCTCCCGGGTGCGACCGAAGTGGCTGTTACACTGCGATTTGCTTATTTCAAACGTTTGATTCTGCTACTTGTTCTTGTTGGGGCCTGGTTTACGAACATTGAAGGACCTGGCATGAAATATCAACATACCATTTCAAGAATCCACCGGCCATCCTTCCGCCCGCTGGAGCATGGTTACGCCATCTGCTTCGCAGATGGCTACAACCAGCCCACTCTTTACCCTTCAGAAATAGCTTCCTTTTCCTCATCACTACCTGGCTTCTGACATCGAGTTGTGAGTATTTCTTCACGTTGTCTGACACCGAACATATTGGCCATGCCTTGCTGCGTATACTATTTTGGCTCCCCACATGTGAAAATGATACTGGTTCTTTTCTCGTTCCTGCGTGTCGCGCGGCTCAGATTTGGAGATTTGTGGGCATATAAGGGAAATCTTGGTTACAGATCCAGCCGCTGAGAGAACCAGAGTGTGGATATCGGGAATAATCGAAACCAGGGTACACCGTGAATCATTACGGAAATCGACCGTGATTGTTTCGAAATTGTTGGCAACTTTAGGCTTCCAGGTCTTAATACGGAGAGGTTGAAAGTTGTCGGATGGGTTTTGGTGGAGTGTGCTATACGTGATGTGGAGGTGGCGAATTTCCATGAGAGCAGTCTCCGCTATCCTGATCGTTGCTCCCAGATTCTCGTGCTCCGCCAAATGAGCCGGGCGTCCTGGTATAACTCAGGGTCGGCCGAGACGGCGATGAGCAAGCTGGGAACTTTCAAATCATACTCAAGAGCTAGCGCATGCTGGAACACCTTGCGCCACAGCTCATAAGGCATGAGGCTCTTGAATTGAGATGTGGGTATGCCATTGCTGGCTGCAGATTCGGCTGCATGTCCCTCTGTTGCCGACGCGTTGATATCGCGGGGAAGCGTAAGCGTCTCCATTTGAGATCTCAGGGTGGTGTTTTCCTGGGCCATTGGTTTTGAAATTTGAGAAGATCACTCTTGGGAGGATGGATATTGCTGTTTTGGTGTCGGGAAATCGAAAGATAACGCCTTTGTTTGTGAATGGTTGAGTGTTCTTGTTAATAACGAAGTACCTGCGGTGATGTTAATTTCTGCGGGAGCAATATGAGAAAATCTATCTTAATGGGTTGGAACAAGCCTAAAAGTGAAAGTGCCCGGAACTACAATTGCAAGGCCATTCGCAATTTATTTCAGTTTCCCACCACCACGCGTTAGGCAGCCTTCACAACCCTTGCTTTTTTAATCTCATTTATAGTTCATGGTCGCAATGATCTCGTCGAGGGCCATGATTAGTCTAACGCTGAAACCTATACTCTAACGAGCATAACGAGGGCGAGGGGGGTACAAGCTGGGCACTCTAGGCTAAAATTTCACTTACTGGATATCCTATACAATGGTTCACAGTATCAAAAATGAAATTCTTAAACACAAATTCTTTCCATGTTGTACTAGATTATAGAAAAAAGGAGGCTGTCTTCATTAACTTGGGGAGATTGTTTCTTTCTCGCCACAAACGCACTCCCTGGGTTGTCCACTTGTCATATTCGAATAAGACAATTACATGGCGCAATATGATACTAAACAACCACTAAGCCTGTTAGCACAAGATTATATACATGCAGGAATTGTTTCCAGTAAGTACTGTACTGTACTCAGTATTGACTCTTTTCTCAATAGTTCCTTAAGTATCCTGACAACTCAGTATCCCAAAACACAAGGCGCTCAACTTTCAAGTTTCAACCACCACAGCAGGCTTTAGCTATCTCGAACTTCAACGTCACCTCTAACTTTATTTCCATGGCAAGCCAACAGAATCAGACTCAGCTTCAGGCAGCCCTCGATACGAGGAGAGAACTCGTTCTCAACTTCCTTAATGTCGTTGATGTCGACGAATTGGCGGAAGACAACCGGGAGTGCTTCCTGTGCTCGTTCAGTTACGGGACTCCCAACCCTGGCGAAGGAGTAGTTGAATTCCCCGTCATCTTACCTTGTCCCGGAGGTGTACAACATGCGTACGGTATGAACTGTCTACTCCGATGGTTTGTCACCGAAGGCAGGAATACATGCCCGGAATGCCGACATGACTTTCGACTCCTAATCGATCCTGGCGGGCTTTCAAGGGCTGTAGATGACGGGTTAGATGAGAGCCTTGAAGATGGAGTGGGAATGATATTGGCAATTTTGGAGCGGGGAGCAGCTGAGAATGAGCGACGACGGCAACTCGCACCACTAGCAATTCGCATCGGCGATCTTCAGCTTACAACCCATCGTGACTTACTCTCCGCCGAGTTAGAGAATGCTCCTACCGTAGAGTTGATGCATCGAGCATTCCAGCGTCTCAATATTTATAATGAGGTATTTGCATTTCTACTTAGTGAGGATAGTGATCTTCCAATGTGGGGTTTACTCGTGTATACCGATCTTATATTGGCTGCTAGGAGGGTCCTAGAAGATTTAGGAGCTGCTCCGATGAGTCTCCAGGAAGAACTGGAAGTAATGACGACCGCGCTATCAGCTGACCCGCAGTGATTCCTGATCGAACCTGGAGTCTGGCGACCTAGGGTTAAATTCAACCAAACTAGATGAGATAAATATTGGATCAGATTATAGTCAATTAGTTTGATTATTCCTTCTCACGCTAAGACTGCCACAATATAAATATTTTTCGTGCATGAAATTCACTCGCTTAGTAGGCACCCCCTTTCTCTTCGCTTATAACCTGGTTACTTATAAATGCACCTAGCGACACCGACGCAATATCCTACATCCCCGGATCATCCACTTCCCGTTATAGGCTACGAGATAAATCCCCAATTAACCTAATAATTCGCACGTTCTTATCTGAGATTTTTGCAAAAACCCACTTCAATCCCCACCACAGCACCCAACGAACCCACCACCCCAGTTCGCTCTCCGTACCCTACCTATACAAGCCCCTCATAGCAACCCCCCTCACCTCCCCCACATATCAAGGACAAGATTTGTGACCCTAAACCAACTGCTCCATATAAGGCTCAAACCACAAGTAAGGACAGGGTAAAAACCCATCCAAATCTGAGCGGAGACCGAATGGGGTTCGACACGAAGAACTGCTTTGAGTTTCAGTGGCACTATCCGGAATTGGAAGAGGAACCGATCAATGAGGTATTGTTGCAAAGGAGGCAGGGGATTTGACGGGTAGCCTAATAGGTTGATGGGAGCGTAGAGGAAGGAGGTTGGGAAGTAGCAGTTGCTGCGGCGGGGGCAATAATCATGGCGGAAGGTTGGAGTGAGAGAGAGGGGGGAATGCGGAAGAATTGGGTCAAGTCTCTCAGGGGGGGGGGTTGGAGTTGGGGTCTTCTTGGAGACGCATGCTGAGTAACTAGTCGAAATTAAGTAGGTTTTCCTTTTTATGATTTTGATTCGGAACTTTGTTCTGTGAGCTGTTGTACTCTGTCGAAGAGATAAGAGAGCTGCGAGGTGATTGTCTAATTTTTACATTGTCCCCTTCTCCGCAACTCTTTGTGGTCTTTGTTTCTTGACTGTTAAACGTTGCAAACTCACTACTCAACATCATACATCGCTCAAAGGACCTACCGAACTATATATATCTACTCACAAAACAACTTCGGCGTTCTTATTGCCTCTTTATAATTAACTAATCTGCAGCCGCCCTCCTGAGCTCTCGAAATCCCATCCAGAACTGAAACAACCACAAACCCTAATGCCATATTCAATATGTGCTTCGAGAAAATCATCAATTTCACACCTTGCCACTGCTTCGCCAACGAGCACACGCCCTGCGCCCGCCAAATCCAGACGCAGTGCAACTTTCACGATTGTCCATATTGGCACTCTGCAGTCTGTTACCGAAGTGCAGGAGAAAATGCGGACTGTGTGAGGTGTAGGATGTTGAAAGGAGAGTGCGCTGAGATGGCGGGAAGGGGGAGTAGGAGGTGGTGGAAAAGGCTGGTGTTTTGCTGGAGCAGAAGAGAAGAGGTAGTGCCTGAAGCACATCTTATCGTGTTGGAAAGAGAAGCCGGGAGTAAAGTGAAGGGGGGTGAGAAAGGGGTGCGCTTCAAGTAATTTGTAAATTTTGAAATGTTTCCAAGTACAATTTACTTGAATAAAACCATACACTTGAACTTGACTATATTCTCCATTGCAATTTCTTAATTTTGACTTTCCTGTTTCGTAAAAATATCAGAGTGAATACCTAGAAAGCTAATTCCTATGACTACAGTTCCCTGGCCAATTTTACTAAGTACCCGAACTGCTCCAGTGTTTCCAGGAGTATTACTTTCGTATACTTGCAGTATTTCAAGGCATGGCTGATACAAGCGTATTCTTGAGGATGCGCTTTACCGCAACATTTACTAGCATAACCCGGTCGTCGACTGCGGGCTTATTGATGCTCTGGCTCCCCTCAAGCCTATTCAGAATGGGACGTCTTATCAAGACTGCAAAAAGCAAAAATTGAAATTGAAGGGTAAGGCTGATAGAAATAAAGAGCGGCACTAAAGAAGGAGCGGCAATGTAGAAGGAGAAGCCTGCTTATAGAAAGAAGCGAAAACCCGGAGAGCGGTCACAAAAGCGAATGGTATGAATGGAACGACTAAGCACGAGTGGGATTTCGCAAGTAGGAAGCAAGTCTTACACTGGGTGGTTCTGCAATGGTCAGGTCGCACCGCGTGGCGACAGCTACATCTGAAGATATATATTATCTGGAGGATACTAGATACCCCGCTGTCTTCAGGTGCAAAGCATCATTTACAGCGAATTATTAATAGCTGGTTCCTTGTCAGCAGCTTGGTATCTGGGAGCAGTAACCGTATTCACCCAGTTCAAACTCCTAGCTACAAATATAAATCTTCTGCCGCGCGGTCTAATGCTGAAAATTGGGCTAGGTGTGATCCTCAAGTGGAGTAAATGGCTGTCAACAATATTTTAAACACCTGGAGAGTAACCTCGTAAAGCCACAGCCAAGCATACTTCCACTGGAAGTATTGTGGAAACTGAATAATTCATTAGACATTACGCAAGTAGGACCAGGGCAGCATCTCTCGACATGTCTCTGAAAATGACAGGCAAACATAAAAAAATATCTTGAAAAATAATGTAAAAGATGTTTGAATGGAGGAGAGAGTAGCAGGAAAAGAGACACCGATCACAGACATTAACCATGTTACGAAGTTAATCGACATCCCCGTACTTGGGTTGATGATAGTCCGTGCTGTAAGCTGAAATCTGGAGGGAAGGAGAGGGGATTATATATTTGAGGCCTAGTATTGCAGGCATAACTGTCGAACCTAGCAGCTGGCAGATTCGGTAGTTGAAGCTACCTACTAAGGGGGGATAAGTAGGCTGCCCTTTCAGGCTTGACCACAAAGGTGATAAGATGTACTTCTGTATACCATCCCAAACTTCTTGCTAATCTGGAACTGACTTACCCAGTCTCCAAACCAACTGCTTCATTGCCCTATCCCTTCAGTACTTCCATACCCATTAATTTTTAATAGCTGCGAAATGGTCTAACTCAGTGACAGATACAAGTTTCTTCCTAACAAAATTAGAGCTTGGATAATCAAGTCTTCCTGAACATTCCAACTCTTGACTGCGAAGATTATTAAATGTTGAGAAACATAAGAGAACAGGTAGATTTATGAAGAGAAGAGGTCAAAATCCCAATTACCGTATCCCCCGCCCCTTAACCGCGTCCCTGTCGATGGCACCACCCAACCATGCGGCGATCATCTGCCGAGTCGGCCGTAATAAAGGGACATTTATAGGTAAGATAAAGAGAGATAACTATTATTATAATATTTACTATTATCGAGGTACTTAATACTTGCCGAGTATATTTACTAACTGTCGAGGAAAGCCTGGCAGGGAAAGGGGGTGAATTAGGTAATAACGTATAAGATGGTAACTCCCAAGAATACTGCGTATATAATAATCTAACAAATCCACTCACTAATATTTATTGTTGCTAATAGATCCACTTTGCAGCCACAATATGCAGCCACAACCAATTGCCCAATATTTAGTTGCATAAATTCGTATAAATAGTATAAATAGTACGACCGGAACGCGTCTAGTTGCAGAGGCTAACGAAATCAACTCCTTTATACCAAGACATGTTTCAACAAGGTAACATCTGAACTTTGTGAAGTCTCCTGTGGACATCGCTTTCCCCAGTCCTGAAATCTATATCTGAGTATCTTCGCACAGTAGAACACTTGTAAGAAGTTATTTGATTATGTAATCTAGTCTCGGAGAATTGCAAGTAATTCCTTACCAATAAAAGACAGACCAATATCTGCGAGGCGCTTTACGAAATACTTGGATAGTGGGGAAAGTATATACATATATTATTACCTGTCGGTTGGATGTGTAATTATAACTTCGGGTTGGCTTTGTCTCCGAGCCCTGGGTGGTGGACCAGATCCTCACTCATCTCCTAAGCGGCTGTAGGTCGTCGGCCTGCACCTGCGCCCCGACCTGGTTCTTAACAACTTCCATCATCATCAATCATCATCATCCATCATCCCCGTGCAATCCTCGACCAACCTCCCTCTCTACCACCATCAACATCACCACAAAATTACAAGAAACTCCTGCATTCTGCATCCTGCATTGCTTGCACCACATTGTACTGCATCCCACTTGACAATCCTTGCTTGTCCTTGTCCAGTCCCACCCAATCCAATCCAATCCAATCCAATAACTGCGCATCCCTTTCCTTTAACAATAACTCGCCCCGATCACATTAATCGACCTGGCATATAGGCGTGGGCAATTGGGCTATTAGAAAGCTTTCAGGGACGAAGCAAATATATCCACAGCCATGCCTTGCGGTCTAGGAGGAAACAAGACGACCCAGCGGAAATTGGTGCTACTGTACGTCCAGCCTGTATTCTGCGCGCCGTCTCAGGTTGCATCGAACGATCAAAGGACCGAGAGATTCGCAGAGCTGGCAGCTAACTATTCTGCAGAGGAGACGGAGCTTGTGGGAAAACTTCGTTGTTGAATGTGTTCACCAGAGGGTAGGTCTCTTACAGCTGATGGAGTTGCGGAACGAGCTGACAATGGTTTTCAGGTATTTCCCGACCGTCTATGAGCCTACAGTCTTCGAGAACTATGTCCATGGTAAGGAACCAACTACGTAAGCTGATATTCGGAGAGCAAATTTCTAATTTAAATGGCAGACATCTTCGTTGACAATGTCCACATTGAACTCTCTCTCTGGGATACAGCAGGCCAAGAGGAATTCGACCGACTCCGCTCCCTTTCTTACGATGATACCCACGCAATTATGCTCTGCTTCTCCGTAGACAGCAAAGACTCTCTAGAGAACGTCGAATCAAAATGGGTTGGAGAGATTGCCGAGAACTGCCAAGGGGTCAAGCTTGTCTTAGTGGCCTTGAAATGCGATTTGAGGGAACAAAATGCCGATGAGGATGCTCCAGAAGGAGAGCCGAGGGAGAAGAAGGACATGATCACATACAACCAAGGTCTGGAGGTCGCGAGGAGAATCAATGCGTTGAGATACTTGGAGTGCTCAGCTATGCGAAATCGGGGCGTCAATGAGGCGTTTACAGAGGCTGCGAGGGTAGCTTTGAGTGTAAAGCAGAATGGAGGAAAGGATGATGGAAAGTGTAATGTTATGTAGGGGGGTTTGAGGCTCTTTCGGAGTTGGGGTTGGGTTTATAAGCGTCGCGGTTGGTGGTGTGCAATTGCACTAGTACATATCTCCTTCTTTCTATAGAGTGGGGATGGGCGGCGACAGCATGCTCAGAATCTCGGTTTCAAACACGAAGACTCGAAAGACTCGAAAGACTCGACAAGACTCGACAAGACTCGACAAGACTCGACAAGACTCGTCAAAAATCCACCAGCCTCCATCTCGGTCTCATTTCTCGTTCTTGGTCCCTCTCGACATCATAACACCAACCGTCCTTTCCCTCTCGGCGTTCTGCATTTTGGCGGCCTTCACTTCCACCTATACACCTAATTCCCTTTTCGCGGCCTGTCCGCACCAAATTCGCCTTCACCCTTCACTTCTGCACATATGTTACCATCAGCTTCTAGGGCCTTTCGAGCGTCTGGATATTATATTTCGAACCCAATCAGCGGTTCGCATATAAGGACGGAATACAAAGAGCGAGAGTTAAGAAGAAGCATGAGAATTTGTTTGATGACCAGAGACGGAACTGTCAGATATCGGAGAAGTGTACTTTGTTTATAGTAAGAGGAATCGAGGATATTTGAGTTGGGTGGTTTACGTTATGTTTTTTTTCTTTTTCGTGCTCTACTGTATATTCTCCCCTTCTCAATCTTGACGCTTGTCAAGATAAGAAACAGCTTTCTAGAAATGTCAAGTGACACATCCCAGGATTGATTATCCCGAATGGCGCAAAAGAAACAGATCCGTTTGCGTGGACCCGAAACCTCGGGAGGGTTGTGAAAGTTGAGAGGACCGTGTTGTGGGTGAACGCGGGGTATTTCAATAGCGGGGTGCTAGTGATGTGCGACCCTATACCCCACATTCTTTGCCGTACAACAAGGTGTCTACTCACTATTTATTTCAAGGTTGTCTCTGTTTTACTTTTCTCCTTCATTGCTTCTTCTGTCATTTTCTTTTTCAAACCGAAGTCGCTGTTTGTTTCGACTGCATTAATCGTGAAGTCACCGAACCCTATTTCAACCTCGACCTCAATCTCACTCATCAACCACCAGACTTCATACCCAACAACTCAAAATGCCAGAAATCAAACCCTACACCATCAACGTCCCAGATTCTAAGCTTGAGCGCCTCAGAAAGAAACTCGAACTAACTAACCTACCAACCCATGAAATCGAAGGTGGGGGATGGAAATATGGTGTCCCTGTGTAAGTCCCCTCTTGCTCCTCTTCCCTGCCCCAACTCACCGCAACCTTTCCTATCTCTAACATGCCCCTAGCTCGGAATTAAAACCTCTCCTTGAACACTGGCTCACCTCCTACTCCTGGCGTACCGCTGAAGCTGCCCTCAACAAGCTACCACAATTCATGACGCAGATCCAAGTCAACGGCTATGACCCACTGGATATCCATTTTCTGCATCAAAAGAGTAAAGGCAAGGGATCGATTCCACTGCTGTTCGTACACGGCTGGCCCGGGAGCTTTTACGAAGTTAGCAAGATGCTGCCTTTGTTAAAGGGAGAAGATGGAAAGGTGGCATTTGATGTCGTAGCAATCAGCCTGCCAAACTACGGCTGGAGTGATGGTGTTAAAAAGGTGAGTGCTTTCAGAGATGTTTGAGGGAGCGGCGACATCGGATATGGATCGGGTGTTGTGGCTGCCCTGGTCGTAGATGAAGGAGGCCGCTAATGGTATTTATTGCAGCCCGGATTTGAAATAAAGCACTACGCTGAAACCTGCCACAAATTGATGCTGGCGCTTGGCTACCAGCAATACGGTACCTTTTCACTCCTCCTTCTCCTCTCTTCTCCACCCGCTTTTATCTAACGGGCAACAGTAACCCAAGGCGGCGACTGGGGTTTCCTTATCACGCGCGCCCTCGCACACCTCTACCCAGAGTCCGTCAAAGCAACACACACGAACTGGATCTTCGCCTCCCCTCCCGCCTGGACAGAATCCAATCCTGAGCCAAAATACTCAGACCACGAGCTCGCAGCTCTGGGCAGAGCACAAGAATGGTGGGTCGGCGACGGAAGAGGGTATCTTGCCATCCAATCTACCAAACCATCCACAATCGCTTTTTCCCATGCCGATTCTCCGGTTGCGTTTCTGGCGTGGGTGTATGAGAAGTTGGTTGGCTGGAGTGATGAGTACCCGTGGACGAAGGATGAGATCCTGACCTGGGTGAGTATTTATTTGCTTGGTGAGAGTGGTGCGGAGGCTAGCAGTTATCATTATTATGAGGCTCTGCATGGGAGTGTGATAAATGTTGGGGTAGTGCAGGGCTTTATCGATGTCCCGCTTGGGTTGGCGGATTTCCCAGTCGAATTGAGCAATGCACCTAAGGCTGTGAGTTTATTCTTTCTCTTTGCCCTCGTTGTTTAGAGAAGTGGGAAGAGAGGCCTAACATATTGCAATAGTGGTGGTCAACCCTAGGACCCGTTGTATGGTCCAAATCGTACGGCAAAGGAGGGCATTTTGCAGCATGGGAGAGGCCTCAAGATCTTGCAGATGGGCTATGCGAGATGTTTGGGAAGGAAGGCGGTGCTCATGGAGTGGTGGAGGGGAGAAATGGGTATTAGGCTTGCAATTTTCGTGTCTTGTTCCATCACGTTGGTGCATTCTTTTCTCTGCCCTATCGCCTGACTCTAATCTATTGCAATTCGCCTTCGACAAATCTCAATCCTTTTTATCAAAGCTGTCCTCATATTTGACGATCGCGTCCGCTGCCTTAGTTTGGCATCCGAGTTCTGTCCGAGGACCTCCTTGCATCATCCGATCCGCGAGAGAGGTTGATTCTTGGAGATAGTTCAGGGTCATACCCAAGTGTTGCTTCTTAACGCCGGTGCTACGAGGCAGTCAGTACTTGGTCTGCCTGGCATGGGATACAAAGAATCAGAGGCCAGAGGGGTTGACGACCATGATACATAGTTTGAACTATCACTCAGAGTCATGTTCGGCTGGCGAGGGATGCTCCGTTTCTGTGATGCCATTACTGAGTTGAAGCTAGTGCGATTAGTCTTACAGTCAAGTCCAACTAATCTCTACTCAATACTCGGCAACTAACTTACAACTGCGGCCATAACTTAGATACCTCGCAATGTGTACAGTCATCGACTCTCACGATGTGCGCAACAGCCGTTCTTTAGATAATCTCTCCGTTTCGGTCTCATATTAACTCCTTTATTCATCAACCTCCCAGTCCATTCGAACGATCCTCCTCCACTTTTACTCTCTCCATACCCAAAGTCTAGGATTTCGACTCCGCAACGAACAGTCGTCGCATCCTTGGATCGCGCCTCAATCACCAGGAGATGACACCAGTTGCGCACCTCGTGAGATCTTCAACTGAGTCTAGTGAAAGATCTACAATTCCTTCAGATCCCCCCCGGAGGTGTGGCTGCCTCGGTGGGTGCAGCTTGCAGCCATGGGCATACACTCTGCTTTTTCGCAGTAGATTCGTCCTACCTATGTCCTGCCTTGCGAGTTTATATTCCTTGGTTGTGATGCCCTGTTTTTCCGGGCACAACGTTGATGACTGGATTTTACATAGTCTTTCCAACTTCGATGGACGAGATCCCCCTCGACACGCTACAAGTCCTTTCTGCGAAGCAGAGCGTATGAGATTTGATTATGAGGGAGACGTGATTGTCAATTGGAAAGACCGCAGGCGCATATTGATTAAGTTCCGTCAAGTCAAGCCCGATTACTCATTGTTCTCTTGTCTCGATGGTCCAGGGGTGAAAGACACTGCTTTTTAGCATCAGCATTTGATCGCTTCTCGAACCGCCCCATCTGCATGGATATGGAGCCCCTGAATCCTTTACTGCAGGCGACGAAGGTCTACTTCAGTATAAAGGAAGGCCGCCGAGGAAATATTGTGTCCAGGATTGAAAGCTTTGCGCACTCACCCCTCACAGGAATGTAGCTTTTGTGAAGTAAGTTCCTTGGCTCTGCATGAAGCTTCTTAACAAACCTGAAGCAGAGCACATCTATATAACTGCCATCTGAGCTATCAACGCCCAAGGCGCAAGCAACTGTTTGAGAACGCCATTATCTTAAAGAATCACACTTTAGCTCCAGACTTCAGTGCAGTTCGAATAACAGAACCTGTTCATGGCATCACAAGCAAGACCAAGGAAAAATTACAATGGAGAAAGAATTCATACCCAGGCCAGACGGAGCCTGAAAGACGGGCTCAGCCGCACATATATACAAAATTATCTCCCAGCCGAAATCTGAAGACGACATAGCTAGCCCCTGTAAGTACCGTCCTCCTTTCAAAGCCTTGCCTTGTGCCAGCAAAAGTTCTAACATCTCATTCTAGATTTCGAGCACTTTCGTGATAAGGAACCTACATCCCCGCTATCCCCTGAATCCCGTATCTTTTTAGAATACGAAGGCCACTTCAGTCGCTAACTCCCTCGCCATTTCGACATCGTTGAAAGCGCCGTAAGCAATGAGCTTCAGTCAATCGAAGAACGATTTCGTCGACAGTTCATGAGCTTCCTCGAAGAAGAACAAAACCGTACATTCTCATGCTTCCGTGCTAGGCTCAATGTCCTGCTGGAGCCCACGCAGTTAGGGCTTTCAAGCTCAAGGCCAGAGCTGAGGGAGAGTTCAACAGCGATGTTAGAGACGCTCGTTAGACCTTTACCGCATTTTGATCCAGATCCGCTATCAAAGTTTAGGTTATCGGACCGGATTTTCGACTTCTCGAAGCTCAACGATGATGGCTTGAACGACTGTGCTTATGTGTTGGGCTCACCATGGCCTGTCTCGCCCCAAGATCAAGACTCCTCTCGAGGGAACATGGAGGGTGCGATTCCGGACGAGGCCGAGCCCTCCCCATAGTGGCCTCACCAACAAGCCGCGAGCAACCAAGATGGCTCCAGATATCGGGGCGTAGAAGCTCCTCAAGACCTAGGCGCCTTTGCCACAAGTCACTTGATGCCTGGACCGCATCATTCACAAGAAGATTCGCTCATGCTCAACGGTGATTCTTACGCGCTTAATTTCGATGACATGGACTTAGAGCAGGCGAATTGGAAGGTCCATGTTTGATTCTACCCCGAAGAAGATCTCTCGTGGATTGAAAAGAAAGTCAGGGATACAAAAGCAATGTTCAGAGAAGGGACAAGTTCCTGTGAGCATTCTCACTTGATGAAAAGCCCCAGAGAGAATTCTTCTTTGCTTGGCAAGTCTTGTATGGTATAGAACATCTTCATTCCCTTTGGCCCTTTGGGGATGACAATGTTCTCACTTTCACCTAGGTAAGTAGCAGGCAGCAGATATCTCCACTTCCCAGTTCAGGCCTAAGGCCAAAAACACATGATGCGGCCGCTTCATTCCTGCTGCCTAAGGCAATGCGCCGTCCTGCCTACGTATAAATACTTCCTCCCTCCTCCCCGTCCCCCTCTTCTATTTTTCCTCTTCTTCATACTTACCTTGCCGGAAACTTAGGTGCTCATGATTATCCAAGTTTGCAGTCCAAGACCTCCATTGCACAACGGGGCGTCGAGAACAGTTGATCTCTCCGCGTGGGATTTCATCGGCTTAATTTTTGATTGCTTCTTCTATTCCTATCTTTTCATTGGCAATCTAGCTTCAGCTGGGTGTTGAAGAAGAGTTGGGCGGTTGACATCTGGATCTGGCGACTTTGGTTCAGCTACCTAAGGAACTTCCAGTTCAACTAAATCAGGATTCTATTTTTGGAGGGCGAGTTATGATGTAGAAGGGGCTGCTGCCTAAACATCACGATTGAGAGGTGATTGATTTATGGAGTCGGTTGCTAGGCGGCCACTAGTAATAAATCATATTGACTAAGTAGCGTTTTATTATTACTTTTTTGAATTACCAGACCAGGAAGATTCTCGAGTTCAAGCTAACTGATATCCAAACTAGACCACTAATAACCTCTCCCACCAGCAAAGCAGATGCTGTGGATTATCCTCACCAACCCATCCACAGCAATCGCAGACCTACATTCCCTCTAACACGCGCAAAGTAGCCTAGATAAAAATATCCCCGTCATTCTACCCAAGCCAAAGATCCCAACTTCGTAAAGTTTTCAACTCCTCCAGGTCGAGGCTAACCATGCGAATTTTGATACCCAGAGTTCCTGCCCGAAATACACATGTTTCAACGAAAGACTTTGCATTTTCAAGCTATCCTAGCATAATGAAAAGACTTCTGAAAGCCAATATGATCTATTACGACTCGGTACGCCTGGTTAACTAGACCCATGCCTCCCTTTAGAGACGCCGGAGACCAAAGTCAACTGTCATGAGCCATAAAACGTGGTAAGCAGGCACCCTCCCAGATAATTCCTCCCATTATCCTCTATGAATTTCGCTCTTTATGACAATGCACCTAGAACCCTATCTTGCTGGAAGTCCTTGTTGTGTAGATAGAAGGGAGCCCTTCACCAGAGCGGTAATAATGAGACCCATCTTAGGAAGGTCAAGATTCTCCTCCTTCGGCAGGGCACGAATGGGGGTTCTGTTATTCAGGGCAACCTCCCGAGCAACAGTTGTATCATTTGCGGCAGCCGCAACCCCCACAATCTTGTGAATAGGGTGATACTCATCTGGTCGTGCAACAAGCGGCTTGACCAGGTTGAACTCAGCAAGGACATCTTCTCCAGCTGCCCCAAATGCCGCGAGGGCGTCGTAGGCAACAACAAGTTTGAAAAACGGAACCATGTCTTGGCCAAGAGGATATGGCTCATCAGGCTCATGACCTTGTGCGAACCAAGTGCTCTTCCTGGCAGCGTACCATTCTTGAGTCATAAATGGTGCAAAGGGTTTATCTGAACAGGCCTTATCGTAGAATGCTATGTCTTGGTCTACCTGGACTTTACGGAGGTAAGCACCTAGGGGATGGCCGGTAGTCTCGATAACTTCGAAAGCCTTAGCTGAAATTCCCGTCTCAAGCGCAACCTACAAAAAGCACAAATCAGCAACTTTACCCCATAAATATCATCACGGCTCAGAGATAGCGAATATCACTTGGACAAAGAACAACAAAGGGATAAAAAATAAACTTACAACTTTAGTCCAGACTCTGGAGCGTATCTCGTTGGTATTCATAAAAGCGTGGAATCTTCGCGCAGCTGGCAGATCAAAGTTGTTGTTTGCAGCATCAGATCTCGCCACAGGGCCACCATTAACAATATCGTAGCCGCCCTGCAATGAAATGTTTGAGAGGACACACTTCGCCAACTCTGGGTTCTTGGTAATAAACAAGTCAGCGTCCTGCAAACTTGAGATGGCAAGTAGCGTAAGCTTGCGTCCCTCGGACTTGGCTTTAGTGAAAGTTCTCTCGAGAAGCTCTTGTCCACTCGGAAGTGAAGTTGATGCTGGAGCCATGAATGGGTCACTGAGAGCAAATTCATGGGCTTGGACCTTGTGCGTCTTGTTTGGATCGCCTTCCCCGCGACTCCCAACTCCAATTTGGACGTCATTGAGGCCGAGCGAGTCTAGAGCTCCACGTCCAAACAGTGCTCGGCGTCTCGAAGGTTCCAGATTTGCGACAAATCCCTCAAGGTGGACGAGGCCAAGGCGCTGTAATTCCTTCAAGACTAGCATAGCAGTGAGATCATCGTAATCTTTGGCAAGATCCGTGATGGTGAAGATGTGTGGCTTCTCGGTTCCGTTCTTCTTTCGACCCTGGACAATCTTCAACAGTGTCTCGTACACGAGGCCCTCTTCTTTAGTTAGGCCACTTGGAATGCCACGATATTTAGAGCTGCTGCTGTTATACGGATCTTGAAGGGTGGGGTCAACATCGGGAATAACATAGGTGCGGTTATAAATGGCAAATATGACATCGAAGTGTGGCATGAGTTGTTCTTTAGTGGGTCTGTCTTGCTCCTCAGCTGATAGGCACTGAAGTATAAGCATGACAAGGTTCTTGCTGAACATTTTTTGAAGATGGTTCGTCTTGAAGTCGCTGAACTTCTGATCTTCCTCATAATCCCTATTGAAAAATGTATCGGCGACTTTGCCAACAGGATTTAGAACGTTAAACTCCTCGTCCCAGAATTTCTGAGGAGTCATGGCGCGGAAAAGGCATTTTCCAATTTGCCACACGAGGTTGGGGTTTTGTGCATCCTTATCATCGAGTTGCGCGACCAAGTAATGGAATAGCACCCATAGGGCGTGCTCCGAGACGAGAGTGGTAGAGCCTTTTCCAACGCTTATGTTCAACAGAGTGCAAGATCTAATAAAACCTTCGTTATCCCCTGCGATCCAAGATTGACGAACCAGGGCGAGGTAGCAATCTCTAGTATTGTTGGGAAGCGGAGACCAATTACGTCCAGGCAGTTGTCGATCCCGTCTCGATATCCATTTGGTATTATTGCTTGGCCCCGTTCCGGGAGGCTCCTGAGCATCCCGTTGTGCCCTACACTTTTTCGAAGAGAGAAACCAGTTGTCCATGACATTGTCCTTGGTGCCATCATAAGTTGCTTGTAGGCTCTTCGGGAGCAAATTTAGGTCGATGAAGCGTGGGCTTGTGGGATTGTTAGCCATAGTTTGATTAACCTTGGCTATGGTTTGGTTCGACATTGTTCAGAGACTGTAGACTGCTGAGTCTAATCGCAAGTCTTGTGTGGTTTAGCGAATCGTAGCGATTGGGCTTGATGTGTGAGTTGGATTGTTTTTGCCCTTCCAAGAAGAATTTATGATCCAGTTCTGATGACTTCCAGGAAATGGGGTTGGTGATGCTCTTGGTTTTGGGTGATTCACAACAAATCTTCGTTTCCTTTCCCACCCAAGCTGCTGGAAATGCAGGTGCTATCGAGTAATCTCGAATAGGTCATTCGAACTCTCATCTATAGATGCCAGGGAGTAGTACTCAAAAACACAATTGAGGACAAGTAAAGTGCTTTCCCACTTGAAACGAGAATTCCTTTGACCAAGCCTATGCCCCGAAGGGGGCCAAGCCTCCTGCTTGGTTGAAAGGCCTTGTTCCAATAGTCGCATTCGGCGGCGTCGGCAATTCATTTTCTTTCAAGACTAGAAAGAGCTGAGAAGAGAGTTCAAAGAGAAATGATTGGACTTGAACATACGAAAGCCGTTTGCTGATAATCAAGAACACTTAGTTGCAGGGCGGTTTGTGGAAGCTTCATACAGATATGAGAGAGGTAAGCGAGGAAGGAGGCATAGCCACAATTGCAGTCAAGTCTTGACCAGGCAACACCCCCAAGGCGGGCGTCTATTCAGATGAATGTAAACAGCCTCGCGGAAAGTCCTGTTCAAACGGTGCTAGATTTCTTGATGGTTTACTTTCTTCGTGGGTGGTATGACGAGCACTGCCCTTTCAAACCCGAATCTAACGATGGCACGTGACAAGGATAACTCGTTTCTCCAAATGAACTCCGTTTCTCCAAATGAACTCCGTTTCTTAAAAACACTCTGGGGAAGCAATCAGCTCGACGATTAGTAGGCATGTTGAAACTTTGGCAAGCATTTACTGAATACTGAATGCCGAAGAGACTCAAAGGTCTGGACCAGCTTTAAAAACATAGACACGTGATTATTCATCGGCTAAGTTTCCACCTGCATAGCAAGTGTTCGCTTGAGATCAGCCTCTATTTGAATGCCGTCTCTATTAAGGTAGATTCAATGATATATATGGACCAGAGACGCTTTGGAACCTGCAAATATGTAAATGTGAGCAGTACCTTCAAGCCGTTCCCTTCGCAGACAGTAGGCCACCTACGCATACAAGTACCTATTCTATCACCACACGTTCTCTCCTCATTCGCACCCTCTCTTCCTCTCTCCAAAGCCCGATTACTCTTTCATGCACCTCCTCAAACCCCCGCCATATTCACCCGTCACCAGACACCCCCAATTTCACAAACCAATCAACAAACCCATTAACCACCATCTATATAACCGTTCAGTTCAAAAACACCAAAGCAAATACGACCAACGATTTTAAACCTCACACAGAGTCACAATAAGAAACTTCCTGAGCACGGTGTATATACTTCTCTTGACGAAAACCTCGCACCAGCTCCCTTCCATTCCCATCAGATTCCAGCCAACTCATTGCTTCGCCCTCGAGTCTTGACTCATTCTACATCCCCTTCTCACCTCACTTCCTTACAAGAAACAAGAATCCTAGCTGCCTGCACCACCCACTTACCAGCCCGTGTGTTGTCTCGAAAACGAAAATCCCCACCAGCTTGTTTCTCCCTCAGTACCTCCTCCGTAATCGCTTTTCCACTCGCTCTCACTCTCACTCTCACTCTCCCATACGCTCTCCCTCTTCCCTGCAATCGAAATACTCCACTCTTGCTTAGCAAGCAAACAGCCACTCGACTGCTCATTTTCCCATGTCCTAGATTAGAAACAAAGCGCCAGATCGTTCCCGACATATCCCTGAAAACACCAAGAAAATGAACACTCGTCCAGAGCCCGTCACATACAAACTCCGGATTTCGAGAGAAAAATACACAGTGCCTAACCTCACATTTTCACACTCACACTCACATTCACACATCCCAGTTCTCACACAAATTCTCACATTCTCACATTCTCACAGTGATTATAGTAGTTAGGCAAGGTAGGATCCATTCATTCATGAACATCAACGCCTGTCCATCCATCAAAAATCCCGATCGAAAAAGAGTATGACGCCCCGCTCCGGCTCCCACTCCAGATTGCTCGTCCGATTCAGCTAGATGGAATCCACTTTGCTCGTTCAACGCACCCATATTTTCGACCATTCATTCATGTTCATTCGTTCTTTGCTTCGAAACTGTCCGTGTCTGATTTCCCTCTTTCGGGGAGTTTATGATTTGTAGTGGTAGGTAGGTGTAGAGAAATTCCGTTTGGGGTATGCGAGTGTTGTGTCGGTTCTGTCGCTCGATGCATGTGATGCAAGCCCATCAGTCATCATTCAGTAATTAAACATCCCTCTTTCTCCCAAGCACCCACAGCAAAGAAACACTCCGATTTGCCAGCAGTCAACTAAAAACATCCTTCCTGCCATCCCTTTTCCCACCCAAAAATACCCTCTTCCTCTCTCGTCAACTCGATCTCTTCCTCGTTGGCGGCGGGTCTTCCGATTCCGGAGTCCATTCCTCGGGTTGGAAGTTCGGATTGTTATAATGAGCGGTATTGTAGTGGCTATTCCGGAAGGAACTGGTTTGGAAGACGACGGGCTCGGCCCAGTCGGCTGCGATATCCCATTCGTATTTGCTTGGCCGGAAGGACGAGGTTGCTGAGGTAGGGGATGAGAGCTCGGATGTAATAGAAGGGCGGTGGGAATGCGGATGCGGTTGAGGGATATGGGTATGGATGGCGATTTGTGTTGTAGGAGGGAATGATGGGTGGGGCGGCGTGAGGGTTGGAGTGCTTAGCGAGGATGGAGGCGCCGGTTGGGCTGGAAAAGCAGCCGGAAGAGTACTGGGAGGTGTTGCTGAGGAGGAGGCTCCAGGAGAGACGGGAGAGAGAGAGGCAGAAATTGGAGATGCTGTATAAGGTTGTTGTTCCATAGGTGAGCTGTACTGAGACGGGAATCCGTGGTGAGATGATGGCTGTGCCATACTGAAACCTGGTAGGCACAACAATGTGGACATGTCCAGTTGCGAGAAGTCTCCCAAGGAGGCCGGTGTACGTCGGAGAGGTTGGTGTTGACTTAAGTTAGTCGCTCGATTTACTTGCAGGTTTGTGTTGCGAGTTGCCTCTTCCATAGCTGCCCGTGAAGGTACCTGATCTTTGTATAATATGTCATAATGACCCGGGCGGTACAAGAGATGAAGCATCGGCCCTCCAGGATTGGTTGGAATACCATTTGCATCTTCTTGTTGGAAGATGTGGGTGTTGGCCAGGCTCCCCTCGCTTCTGTCAAGGTAGACGATCTCAACAGCGAACCCAATTGGCTTTAGCAGCACGTCGATGAGGAGGGTCATCATCAAATGATCAATCTCAACCAGGGGAACCTCAATGCTTGTCTTGTATCCCGCAACGCCCCCTGCGCCGTCTGGAATGAAGCCTTCGTACATCGCCGAGTTGGCTTGTAGCCAGGAGCTTGCAAGCAGTCTGCAATGGTATATGATGTTGTCTGATACATCTTGTTCGTTGAAGCGTCGCAAGAGCAGTTCTGCTGCGTCGTGGGGTGAGGTCTGTACTAGGTCTGCCAGTTCTCCTAGGACTCTAGGCATCTCCGTACACATATCATCGATCAACCATTCCGGATGTCCACCAACAGTGTGAATCAGGTTGTTCAGAGAGGTAATGCGGGCGAGTTCCTCCTCGAGTTGAGCCTTGCTCCCTGTTCTCAAGAGGGTTTCGAAGTACGCAAAAGCCGCAGCTAGAAACCATCAGCATTTTGAATTGGAATACTGTTCTGCAGAGTTTATTGATGTTGCGGAGAAGGTCTAGTGAAGTGAAGTTGGAGCTGGACTTACCCCGCCATCCACATTTCCCATCACCTAGAATCGGCCGGTAGTGTGAATACTTCTGCGGTAATGCCTTGCACATAATTAGTAGAGCTCTCCATGGACTTGCGAATACACATACTGCAGTCTTCGTGACGTATACTGGATCTGCCTTTGCGTACTCTTCCGTGATAGCATGACAGTTCTTTCGGTTGCCCACCAAGGGACCCTGTGGGGAATTAGTATTGTCCGCCTTGTGCCTGGTGCCTTGTGTGGATTTAGAAGCTCACCTCAACGGAAGGCTGGAAATTTCTTGCCAGAGCTTCCTGTTCCTCTAGATCACTGGCTGCCATTTTGTATGGATGCGCCAGAAGGTTTGGGGCTGAGATGTTGTTGTAGTTTGCGGCGGAGGAAGCGAAGATGGGAGGATGGGGATCTCGAAAGACGGTAGGGCCACCACTGTCAAGCACCTGGCCGGCAGGTTGGAAGCCAGGAAAAGCAGAAGGCGAAGAGGAAGCTCCATACAAAGAAAAAGAAGAAAAGGGAGTTGGTTGTGGTTGGAACATTCCTGAATATCGAATTCGCACTCCTCCGCTATTCCAGTCCAGTTCCTATGAAGAGTTGGCTGGTGCTTGGTTGAGTGCACCGGCTGGGAGAGAGAGAGAGAGAGTCGAGTCGAGACGAGTGGACGAGACGAGAAACAAGAGAGGAGAGCGGTTTCGCTGGTGAGGTGATCTTCAAAGAACAACCACCACAACGAATAGAACGAACCGCAATCTCAATTGCGATTGCAACTGCCAATTGCCAATTGCAAATTGCCAACTGCCAGCTACAACTGCGAGCCAGGTCTGCACAGTCTGCACCGTCTGCACCTCTGCAGACCTTGCTTGGCCTTCGCCCTTTTTTCTTCGTTTAAGTATTTCGTGCAACACAAGATGAAGCAAGCCCCCAATGCAATAATCCAACAGCCCAATCACGCCTCTCTCCGACGATGCTCAACCGATATGCCCGACCAGGTCCAGGAATATTCGCTGCTCTTGCCGTCGACTTTGTTCCTGGTCCAGAGGCAATAATGGTGTCGAGGTATCTGCCCTGGATTCCTGCAATCCAGGATACAACAATACAGTATCAAAGCAAAAGCCGCACAGCAAAGGAAGATCAGGACCACTCTTCTGTGAAGGATGCAGATGCAGATGCCGATGCCGAACGAATATTCTAGTGCTTCGGCGGCGCTCTCGAGCTGTCATTCATGTGCTGGACTGAAGGGGGTCCCAAGCACTGACTCGTGGAAAGCTCAAATGCAGAAATGCGATGCACAGTTGGCTACGGATGATGTATACTTGCCTCCCCACTTCGAATCGCCGATCCACGCAACAAACAAATGGAGGGGAGGGAGGGACAAGAGGAACAAGAGACCAGAAGGACCACCAGAGTTTGGCTTGGAGGCGAAGTACAAACACAAGTACAAAGTACAAAGTACAGTACAAAGGACAAAAGACCAAGAACCACTCCTGAGACCTTCCACAAGCAACCAAGGTCAACCAGTACAACCGGGGAGTCTCCTTCTCCTTGCTCCTGAACGCTGTGTTGTTATTATTATTATTGTTGTTGTTGTTGTTGGGGAAAGTCTCCGCTATGCTGCGTCCTGCCGTCCAGGACAAGCTCCTCGACGTTTCCGTGTGTTCTAGTCGGATATCACGACGTCCAGGATGATCAGGTATTCCTTCGACTTCCCGTCGAGGAAACAATTTTCGATATATGAGAATGGAGATGGAGTGACACAAGTCAGGCATACCGGGTTTACGAGGGGGATGGGGTGGGATAGGGAGAAATACAAAAGGGATCATCTGAGCTTGTCGCGCTTCTATGCGTGAGGGAGTAGAGATGGGGGTCAAAATTCGGAACTGGTACGCTCTGGTAACTGCGCGTTGCAGAAAGATATGCGTAGCCAATCTACGAGCAATGTTGTAAGTTGCTAGTCTCCCAATCCAGCCCGAACATTCCCAGTGGGAATTTCTACCACAAGCAACAAAGTCTAACGACAGTTCACGATCCCATGGACCAATACTCGTCAGTTCAACCTATCCAATCCCATCCATCCTCAGAAGTGCAGCCCTTCCAAGTCCGCACCCCAAACATCCAATAACCGCTCACGGGCTCTCGAACAGCCCACGCAACGCACACAGCATACAGCACACAATAAGTCACTGCTCCTTTGATTCATCAGCCCAGTTACCCGTGCCCAAAGGGTGCCACCCCCCTCCTTCCCGCGCGCTAAAGGCGCCTGTTTTCCCCAAGATTCTGGTGAAGATTTTCCAGTGGATGCAAGGCGCAATGATGTATCACACTGGAGTGCTGACGGACCAACTAAATATCATCTTCCACCCCCAAGTCAGCAATTCAGCGCCAATCCAGCGCTGTGTATGGGATTTGGACCCAAGGTAGCCAGCCTCCAGTTGTTGGACCCCAAACCAGTATCAAAACATTCTTGGCCTGCTGCGGCCAAGGACCCCAATGTTCCTAAAGCCGTAAAATGGGTCTTGAGGATGACAGATTATGTACAGCAGGTGGGGGTGCTTTGTGTGTTGGGTTTAGGGTTCTTCATCGGTCTTAGTGCGTGAAGGGCAGCGGAAGGCTGCAGGAATCAACGAGACAAGATCACGGCGGGTCAAACAAAATGTCATGAAAATCGAGATTTAACATTGCAAGCGGGAAAGTACCTCTCCAGTACGAAGGGATATCCCCGCAAGAACAGGACCTGAGTTTCTATGAATCTACGAAGTACTACCATTATCGAATTGAGGTTGCATAAGAGCCCAAAGCCCTTACATGAGGCCTCTATTGCCCCAACTGGCTTGAAACCCAACCAACAGCAGCTGAACCTCTCCAACTACGTCTCCAAGTACCTGACCCTCAATCGCAATCCAAAAAAATGCCTGAAGGCATCGATTCACCAATAGCCAGCAACACCGAACATAGTAACATTCCATCATACGAATTGACCACAGCCCTGCTCTGCCGCCTCGTAGCTAGAAGTAGCTACAGCACTTGCAACCAGCCCAGCCCAGCCCAGCTACAGTACCTACCCCTCACCCCAAGCACAACCGTGACAGCAACTCTCCCACAGCCTCCCCCTCCCGCGGAACCCACTTCCTGCCGCCTCCCTCTCTCTCTCTCTCTGCCACGACTTAGCAGTCTCACATCACACCACACCAGCTCTACCGATCTCAGGCTTCATTGACATCATCCGCGAACCTAGACCTGCACTCCACCTCTACCGCTACCCGCGGACAGGTGGAGGGTCAAGCACCTGAAGTGCTAACGACTGCCGAGCTCTGTCTTGATTCTTGCTCAGTTCTCAGATTTCAAAGCGATATTTAGACTTTGATATTGCAGCCCACCTCGCACCCCTCTTATCTCCCCAATCCCTGATCCTTGGGCGGCCCTTCTCAAGTACTTTCATCCCGTCCTCTCCTCATCCTTTATGATTTATCCCACAAACAGTCTCCCCTTCACAACTTCAAACCTCTCATCCTCGGGTCTCACAGACCACCATGCAGCTACCCCAGCAGCTCCCAGACTCCTCACTGGAAGAAATGCCAGCGCGCCCGTAGGCTTGCCGGGCCGGATGCTGGGGTGGAACCTCCTGTCCTCTCCGGGACAGTCACTACTTGAGTACGGAAGCAACAGGAAGTGCACTACTGTACAGTACACTGCTCTTCCAAGTTCCCACTAGGAGTTTCGAGCCGTGCCGAACCTCGCTTGGTCTTCTCACTTCTAACCTCGTACTGTACCATGAGCCTTCTTATTTTCGAGTGCCGAGTGGGGCAAGAGGGGAGAGACCCGTAATTGGTAAGGAGAGACAGTTGTGGCATGAAGCAATAGCCCCGAAATTGTGTTGTATCCCAATCTGTGTGTACTGTACAGTACTGTACTTATGGAGGAGGTTGAGTTGGATGGATGGATGAACGTCGGGAGAAGGATGTACGTACATTGCAAGTACTGTACTGTATGCACGCGATCCATGTCCTCCGTGCCATGCCATGCACATCCTGTACGCCCGCACTGTGGGGCAGCAGCAGGTTCCCGCTCCCGTATGTCCTCCATTCCATTAGGTCTCTCCCTCTCCTCTGCTGCGCTGGACACGCTGTAAGAGCTGGCATGGTTTGGCCTGGGATTTCCTCTGTGTGTGGCTTTACAACGGACCATGGCGCTGCGGCAAGTGAGCTTTTCACGGGAAAGCAAAAAAGGGCCCGGCCTACAGTATCTCGCGGCGTGATTTAGATGGTGACGCCTTCGTCCTGCGCTTCCACCACTTCCACCACTTCCACCATTTCTACACACCCTCATCCCTTGCGCTGGGAGCTGGAGCCAGAGCGAGGCGCAGAGAACCAACCGCAATCCAATCCATTCCTCCCCGGACACCAGGGGGCAGGTTCTTTTGGAGTGCAACACGAGAACGGTATCCCGGTGGCTGTTTGAGGGGCGGGAGTCGTTGGAGTTGGTTGATTTGGGGCGTAGGTGGTACAGTACCCGTAGTCTGTATGGAAAATTACGAAGTAGACACTGGGCAAGAATTTGGCATCGGGTACAGTATGCACGAAGGGTAAGTAGGTGAGCTTGCTGCTGCTGTGTATGTATGCCGTGACTTTGTAAGCTTACTGTACAAGATAAGTGTGTGGCTTACACGGCTCCGACGCGAGATGCCGCGGGAATGGAACGCGAGTACGCGAATCTGCACAAGTACTTGCAGCAGATGGCAAAGGCAAAAAATAAGAAAAAATGATGAAGGCCTAGGCCTGTGGAAGGGGAGTGGTACTGCAGTACAGTGCAGATGTACAGTATACATTATGATCTCCTTTGCTTGCCCCGCTTTGGCTTTGCTCCACCAGTGATACAAATCTCAAGTGTCCTCTACACCATCTCACACCAACTTGCAACCAAACGGGACCACCGCTTCATCAGTCACATAAGTCATCATCACCAAGCGATGTAGCAAGTACTCAACTCTAATAAACGCCTTGTTAAAACCAATCTTGCATTCGGTAACTATCGGCGACTGCTCCCATCATCGAGCTGTAGGTGGAGTACAGTACAATGAAGAAAAAAACAGCTGCAAGATCTCAGGCCAGTCGTGGAAGGTGCAAAACTTCTCCTATGCATGCATATATGCGATATCGCTGACTCCATGGCTCCATGGCTCTCTGGCTCTGTGGCCACTCAACCTCGCTCGTAAACCCCGAGATTCATTGCTCTCCATTAATTCATCATTCGTTTCTGCATATGATCATCGTCGTGTAAATCTGCTCCTGTTGAACGAAACTTTCCAGTCATCTGTGATTAGAAATTGGGCGGGATACCTTTCTTGTTCATGCCCTTGGGCTTGCGTTGCATGCCACCCCATTGACCATTACTGCCTCCACGGCCAAGGGTGGGTCCTAGACTGGGAAACATGAAGGGAGCGTTGACGTTGGTGTCTTCGCCAATCTGGGGAATATCTGAAGTCTTGAATCCCTCGCTGTCGGTGAACATTGTGCGGTAGAGAGAGCCGATAGCGGAAGACCATTCTTGCATTGCTCGTAGGCGCTCCACATCGCTGTTATCCTCGATCTCGACGGTTCCGTCTTGCTGGTTGATCTTGCCCTTGACTTTCTTGTCGACGATGAGGAAGCCTAGGATGTCCTGCACTTCGGAGACGTCGATCCTCAGTGCTTTGCCGATGAATGCTAGGTTGAATCGGGTGTATGGTGCAATAAGCTTGAGCACGGCCTTGGTACGCATATTTCTGGTGACCTCATCGATATTTTCTCTGATGAATGGATCCGCCATCAAATCTCTGTTGTTCTTCAACACAGACTCGTATTGGTGAATATCGTCTCTTTGGTACGCATCAACCAAGTCTGTCATTGCGGAAATTCGGGGATCGTTCTTGTAGGGCTTCGTCTCCTGAGATTCGAAGGGGTTGATATTCGACTTCATCAACATAGTGGTAAGAACCAGATACTTGAGAACCTGGATACGTTGCAATGAGCCGGCCTCATCGTAATTCCGGAACGATTCGAAGAAGTCGCTCTGTGCATCCTTCCAGTTCTCCTCACTCATATGCATCTTGCCACCACATTCGCGAATGATGCCCATAATCTTTGGATGCGGAACTGCTGATCGTACTTTCAAAGCCCTCTCGTAAAGGCGCTTCAGCTGCTTATTATTCTTCATCTCTGCGTACATTTGGATCTCCATGGCATAGATCTCCAGGGAATATGTACCCTTGCTTGGATCATCTGTACCGTCTTCTCTCTCGCATGCCTTGTGTAGCTCTCGCAACTTCTTGGTGACCGATGTATAGTCCTTGCGGTCTACCAGTAACTTCGCCAGCTTAATATTTGTCTTGAGCCAGAGTCGTTCATTATTGGTACTCTGGAAAGAGTCGAGGGTTTGAGAGTAGAACTTCGCCATGCACTCCTTAGCTTCTTCATCTTCAGCTCCCTTTTCGATGAAATCAAGCATATTATTAATGGACTTTTCAGAATAGTTTCGAGTGACGGCGCTCTTAACATAGGTGAGAAGCTCAGTATAGTGTTTAACAGCCTGGAAATTAGCATCTGCGGTCAATGAGAATAAATATATTTACTCACATCATCATAGCAACCTTGCTTGAACTCCAGCTTGATCGCTTGCTTCAGTCCTTTAAATCCCCAGTCTCCCTTTTCTTTCTCCAGCTCCGGTACTCCAAGAAACTCTGCAATAGCTGCATCGGGGTCTGACGCCTTTATTTGTTTCGCATTGTAGTATTTGTTCTCAATGTCAACATCTCCGCTTTCCTCGTCATCATCTTCCTCATACTCGAAATCGTAACTGGGAAGGTTAGAAATAAATGGAAAGGAGGGAGAGCTCCATACCCCTCCTGGTCAGAGTCTTGCATGAAATCCTCATCGTCAGACATGATTGCAGAATCCTTTTGAATATGTCAGGCCAAATATTGGTGGGAACCGGCTGGTATGTTGGTCGGAATTTAGTGAATTTTAGATGAAGTGGAAAGGCTCCAGAAGCTTGAGGATTAGGTTTGGTCGAGGTTGACAAGGCTACTACTCTTTGCCGACTTCGTAGAGCTCCGCAATTAATTTACTGGTCCGTGCTTTTAGCGTTCCGCCATGTGCCAACCTGAAAGTGGCCGCCTTGCCAAAAGTGAACAACCTCAGAAGCGCAACAACAGTTTACCAGTCTACAACTGTCCACAACCCAACATTAAACTTCCAGTATCATATACACTAGTTTCTAGCTACTGTTTACTAGAATTTAGTTCCTACTGCCCATTACCTATCAACTAACAACCCTCCTTACCATCGGCCTACGTCGCAAGCCGTCAACATGGGTGGCGATCTCAACTTGAAGAAGTCATGGCACCCCGTGCTTATGAGTAATCAGAGGAAGGTCTGGGAGGAAGAGAAGAAGGCACTTGATGAGCGGAAACGGACAGACCAACGGATCAAGGAGCTGAAGGAGGAGCGGGCCAAGGAGGAAATCCAAGCCAAACTCGAGGCAGCGGGCAGCAAGAAACGCATCGATCGTGTAGACTGGATGTACCAAGGGCCATCAAGTGGACAAGCAGGAACTACAGAGGAGATGGAAGGATACTTATTAGGCAAGCGGCGGATCGATGGGCTATTGAAGGGCACGGAACACAAGAAGTTGGAGAAGCAGGCTACAGAGGAGAGTTTCATGGCTTTACAACATGCGAACACTCTAAGGGATACGGCTGCCAAAGTCCGGGACGACCCAATGTTGGCGATCAAGAGACAAGAGCAGGCTGCATACGAAGCAATGATGAATGATCCGATCAAGAGGAGACAACTACTTGCCAAGGCTGGTCACGAGGAAGAAAAGAAGGAGAAAAAGGAGAAGCGACGCCACAAGCATCACCACAGAAGTCGCCGTGATGATGACTCTGGTGACGAGAGAAGGCACAAGCGTCGGAGAGGGGATGATGAAGATGGACACCGCAGTCGCCGATCCGAACACCGACACCGTTCAGATTCTTACTCGAGATCACGGTCCCCAGCCGTCAAAAGAGAGAGATCCACTTCAACAAGCAGAAGACGTGACAGATCTCCACCTCCGTCTAGAAGAAGAGACAAGTCTAGATCTCCTGTCAGAAGAAGGGACAGTTTTGACCAGCCTTCCAAAAGAAGATCGGCATCTCCAGAAAATCGAGGCAGGCGGCGTAATGACAGAGACCGAGATTATTATCGTCCGAAGAGAAGAAACAGCTCGTCGGTTGATTCAAGATCTCCTTCTCCAGAGCGCAGTCGAAGATCACCTGACCGACGAAAATCTTACCCCGCAGGACGAGATTCGCGGGACTATAGGGATAGGGGCAATGAGCGTAGGGAAAACGGAGGATACAGTGGTCAGCGAAACGGTGGATGGAAGGACAACCGGAAAGCGCCAGCGGGAGCAAATGGAAATGACAATGATAAGTCTGCAGAGGACAAAGAAGCTGAACGACAAGCGAAGCTAGCTGCTATGCAACAGGATGCCTCTAAATTAGATGTAGACCGAGAGAAACGATTGGCAGCCTTGGCTGAGAAGGAGAAGGCTGACCATGAAGCCGATGAGCTGTCACGAGCGAAAAGCTCAAAGTACGGAGACAAAGGAAACTTCGTCAACGGATTGAATAGGAAGGCGGGGGAGTTGGGACTTGGTGATCGGATTGGCCGGGGTCGTCAGGGATTCCAGAAGGATGATGCGTAGAGCATATTTCTTCGGGGCATGAGCAAGATGCCTTGTTGATAGATTCTGAGGTCACTTCTCAACCATTAATATGTAAGTGTTGCAAACCTGAAATATTGAGTGCTTGGAATGAAAATTATTTTACAGCACTTTACTCCTTAATATTATGTGAATGCTACCTTGAGTCTAGGTAATTACTAATATGAGATTGCTTCTTGTGCAATTTCCATTGAGCGCGGTGAGCGGAGGAAGAATGATACTGTAAAATATGCTACAAGGACGATGACTCCGGTGTCCAAAATACAAGTCTAGCAATTACAATACAATTTCACTGGTAACCAACGTTCCCACCCTCCTCTGGCTTCAAGTCCCTTCCCCTACCCAACGACACCATCTTCCCAGTCTCTTTCCACCGCATCCCCCTAATATCTCCAAAGCCCACATCCGTCGACGAAGCTTTTTCTATCCTCTCCCCATACAACGCCTTCACCAACTCATCCACCCACATCTTCCCCGCAGACGCCACATTTATCCTCATGCCCCGATTCCAACTGCCCTCGCGCTTCTCCCTCGCCTTCAAAATCTCCTTAACACTCGTAACCCCCTTCCCCTCCAACCCACATGCAGTGATCCGCTCAAACCACCTTAGATCCGTCCCTATATTCAACCCCACACCATAACTCGTCACATTCCTCCTCAAATGCACTCCCAAGGCAGCGATTTTCTTCTCTCCATCCTCCTGCCACACACCTGGGTTTCCAGTCCGAACGCCCTCAATCCCCCATCGCGCTAGAAGGTTTATCGTCGTCTGTTCCAGGAGGTTCACATAACACCTAGGCGTTATTCCCTTGGGGAATTTGGGGAACGGTGTCTTTAAATCGAGCAAGGGATATATTACCAGCTGTCCTGGGCCGTGGAAGGTAGTCTGCCCGCCGCGGAGGGTGGGGACTACGTCTGCCTGTTCTGCGAATTGGGCTTTTGGGGGTTCGGTGCTGGTCGACGAGGACTCTGGCGTGTACAGTGGCGCTCTTAATAGAGAGATTTGAGATGGTGTGAGTATATCGAGTTCGCGGCGCCCGGTGGTATAGACGGGGGTTGGGGTGAAGGTTAAGATTGTTGGAGGAGAGGGGGAAGGGAGTGAGGTTGGTGGGGGAGAGGAGGAGGCGAGGGCTTTGTGGGTGAGGAGGGCGGTAGAGAGGTGGGTTTGGAGGGCTTGGGCGGTGAGGAAGGGGGTTATGTTTGGGAGGTGGATGTGGCGGATCCGGGCGGGGATAGACATTGAGTGGAAGTGAGATTGGAGGTTTGGGCACGAGGCTGAAGATATTTCGTAGTGGGGGGTTCTCGGCTACCGTAGACCATGATTGTCCCCTTGACAAGGACGACAAGTTGTCAATGCGATTTTAATTGGCTTGTCAATATGGAGGGAACTACATCGGACTTCGAGTTGAAGTTTACAACAGTGTCTCGATCTTCACTTTGTTCTCAGGTATTCCCATTCCCGTTGGAACGGAGTCTTTCCACACTAGACTCCCAAGGAACATGCACAGTACAGTAGTACTCTGATGCTTGCCTTTGGCACCGCCTTCCTGGTTTCCCGTTTCTATTTGCTTGGATTCATTAATCTTGTTGTTTTTACAAATGGGGATTGCCTCGATGCTTTTCCGGAAAGCCTTTCCGTGTCTCATACCCTACATAATTCGTCCTTTACTGTAACGATTCTGCAACACTACAGTAAACACTCATTACTTTTATGGCAAGAAATTATCCGTGTAATCACGATTCCTATCATCAAGTGGATGATACTGCGTCGGAGAATCTTCAACCAATGCATATCCTACTCACAAGTACCAGAATCTATGTACCGTCTCAACAGGGACTCTTCAATCCTTTCATGCTCGATTTGGGAAGGTACGGAGATACTCGAGGATGTACTGTACCTTGAGCTCGATGAGGACAAGGACGGACGAGATATTTTCCACCTAAACCCAAAAGCGGGCGAAGTCATTATCGTCTAGGCCCAAAAGGCGTTGCTACAGAATCAATTGAGCATCTTGCGGCGATTCCGGCATGGGAAAAAGGGGAACACATCTTGCGTAGTCGTTTCTAATTCACATGGAACTCGTTTCTCTCATCCTTTTGAAAATAGGAATTGAAACATTTATTACAATATAAACTTATTCCAAACATCATTGCCCAATGCCCGCGGTCAAACCATTAATGGCTATCATCCAGTCGCTAAGTTTTCAGATAAAATTCAAACGGCTCATTAGATCTTATTCATGTGCTTCGAGAATCCCCCGAGAAGTTGCTCGGTATCCTCTCGTTCTGCAGTGGAGGCTTGTCCAGAGAATTCAAGCTCACCTGTTCCGAGCTCACCTGCCTCGGGGGCATCTCCATCATCGCAGCATCCTCCACATCCTGCCCCTTCCACTCCTCTAACTTCCGATTCAGCTCCATATCCTGATCAGCCATTGTCCCGGTCGGTTTCTTAATCAAGCTCGCAACGACTACCACTGCGAGGAGTGACAAGCAGCCAGCAATAAGGAAGTTAATCCTGTATCCACGATCCTCCTCCGCTTCCGAAAAGCTGTTCGTGATCCCCTCAAACACCTGCAATCCAATGACAGCACCCACTTTTCCCGAAGCAGCAGCGATGCCTAGATACGTGCCCCGCAGAGCGGTGGGGAACGAGTCCGCCGCACTAGAGAACGTCGCGACTCCGGGCCCGACTTCACTCGTGAATTGGTAGAGCAGGTACAGGACGACGAAGGCTAGTGGCGCGTTGCTCGTGAGTCCCATGATGGCGGCGCCGATCGTGATGGCGAAAGTACCCATGAGGAAGAAGCCGGAAATCAGGGTGTATTTCCGCTGGTACTTTCGCATGAGTGCACAGCCGGTGGCAGCGCCGACGGGGAGGACGAGGTTGAGAATTGTTCCGTAGCCGATCTTCTGAAGGAGAGTGGGGTTGCGGACGAAGAGTTTTACGACTTGGGGGGCGAAGAGGACAAAGGGGTAGTGAACGAGGTCGTAGAGGAGCCAGGATAGCGCTGTTGTGGTCAGCTAAGTATTTGTTGCTGCAGGTTGGATTGGGGGAAATTAGGGTGGGGAGACTTACACACGCCTAGAAGTGGCATGCAGTATAGGTGTTTGATGAGTTTGAGGTGAGCCCCAGAAGAGATCTTAGTCTTAGTCCTGTTTTGCATGGAGAGATACGACTCTGCCATTCGGTAGCGTGGGATCACGAGAAGTAGCGGCATCTAGTAAACAGGGTTAGCTGAATAGCAACCCCTGGCAACGTGAGGTATCACTTACGACTATCCCTGGGATACAGAATACACTGATAGCCCACAAAGGCGGCTTTCCACCAAAAAGATGAATATCCGACGACGCAAAAGCCCCAGAAAGCACGATTCCCAAATCCATAGAAGCCTTAGTACACAAACCAGTCAAGAAACCCCTTTTCTCCGATCCAACTTGCGGCTTTCCTGACTCAGTTTTTACCTCAGCTGATGCCTCACTAGAGCTTGTTCCGCAGACAGCATACTCGCCGCCAGCACCAATGCCCATGACAATACGGCCAACTGCGATAGTCCACAATTGGCCTTTAAGGGTATTGGCACAGGGAGCGCACATTACGATAATATTGCCTAGAACAAGCAAGGTGGTAACGATAATAACTCCCATCCGTCGTCCAATGCGATCGATTATCAACCCCAAGGCCAGCATGCCGATGATTTGGGCGGCGAAATAGGTACACTTGATTGCAGCTTTTGAGTAGTCTTTTGATTTTATATCGTGACTACCGCAGTAAGTAACCGAGGAGGGAAGAGAGTGATTGAAGACTTACATATATTCAATGGTTTCGAGGATTGGAGAAATGTTGTTGACGTTGAGGCCGTCTGTCTGCATGGCTGCAGATGTCACGGCCAATTTCCCTAATTGACTCCCTTTTCCGAGGACCATAGCCGTAGATTTCATGTTAGGTGTATGAGATTGTCTTGAGATTTCGATTTTATCCTGAATACCGGCGTGGGGGAGATCCTCCTCTTGACGGGGTGTGTAGTTCTGCATGACTGCTTGGGAAGGGGACTTCAGGTATACATTTTCGCAATTTCCCTGCATGCGGAGGAATTCGGAAAGTTTGGTCATTGAGTTTAGATTGTATTAAATCGAAAGACTGGGTTGAGGATGTTCGGTTGGGGATGGATCGATGCGCAGCAAATGCCGCGTGTGGCGTGGGTGGAATGTTTCGTTGTTGATGAGGGATCAAGAAGCAGGACGAGATGTGTGGCATGTAGGGCAACTAGCTTCAGAGAAAATTTCTTTAGTTTCTAGGGCAAAGACCTAACCTCTCTGCATTTGAGTGTATGATGATGCTGTGCGAGATAGTTAACCTGGTGCTTTGAAGTTTGGGTGCTAGGGGTTCTCGCTAACCCTTTTGATGTCGCTAAGCAACCGGAGAACCCATTTTCACCTCATACAGCTCAGGAACTGGGGATTCAGTGGGGAAGAATGGGTGAAGAGCGCCAGGCCGGAAACCGTGGCCAGTGAAGAGCGGTGGGGATTTCCAATTCGATCTCGCAAAGAGACTTCGTCGTCCCTCGCTTCCTATCGAGCTCTTTGAGTGGGTCTATAGGATGATACCATTGTCCACCGGCGCAGATTTTTTAACTATTTGAGAATAACGGCAAGTACTTTCTTCAAAACTTTGACAACACACAAGCCGATGAATTTTTTCAAATCCTCGCTCCTCGCATTTAATAACTTTGACCTCTGACCCTGGGGTTGGGCATTATCCGTGCGGTTAACCTCGTAATAGGAAAACACAAAGGCAAACACGGGCGTAATGGCAGCTGTATTCACAGAGAAGTAGAAAACTTGGAGCTCACCAGACTCACCGATTCTCATTCATTCTCGGAGCTTCACAGTAACTATCAAGATTCTTTCCAAAACAGATTGACTGTGAAATCTCTCGCGCGCCTTGCTCTCCCCTCGAACGCCGCCCTAGTGCTGATGTATTTCGGGTTCTCCGGCAACAGCACAAAACAATGGATTTAGACCAAAGAAAGAACTTCAAATGGCTTCCATAAATCAATTAAAAAACTGCAGTGGGCCTCGGGAGAAGTTGATATGGTCATGTGACTGACTGGCTTTCTCGCAGAGCCTGACCTCGGGACAGCACCCGACAAACTCAAAGCAGGGAACGAAATGAGATCTGATCAAAGAGCAAGCATCATCAATTCAAGCCTGTGTTGTAGTACCAGACCGTATAAATCTAGTTGTATAATGCGGGAAGCTAGGATGACTTGGACCCGATAAACCATGAACCTCAACCCGCGAGCTGATATTGTCTCAGAATGCTTCCAGCTCATCCGAAACTTCAGGTGGCAGTAGGACTTTAACAAGTTCGACTCGTCTGATTGAATTGAGGGTTGACCTGAGATATTTTGCCCTCTCAGCCTCATGATCGGTGCTCATGTCGCATCCCCAAACTTGTTTATTGATCTTCTTCATGACGTAGCCGGCTCGAGCGTTTCCTAGTTAAGTCAGGTAGCTAGATACTAGACCTAGAGGGGCCTTAGGTTCATGGCTCTTTGACCAAAAATGGAAAAAGACACATCCATACAGTACAGTACAGTATTCATACTCACATGCCGGCCAGCTGCACCCCGGGTAAAGCTCGGACGCTCGAACACAGCCAACAGCCGAGGATTGCATCGTCATCGTTGGCACCACAATCCACCAGCACCTCACAAGCTCCAGCAAGCAAGCCAACTCGTACAGTAGCAACAACACTAAAACCAAAGTGTTATTACACCAGCCCCCTCCCACCCCATCCAGTCAACAACAATCTACTCTTCCGGAAACACTTCCCCAGTATCGCAGACCAGTATCAGCGTTGTCGCAGCTGTGTGTTGAACATTGCCCGCTAAGCTCAGGTATGTTTGTCGTTTGATATAAGATTTTGGTCATGTTTCGAGAATGTCAGTGCTGATCCTGCCTCTTATAGAGCTCTATCCCTCCTTCGCAGGCCGATCCCGTTTCGAATAATTACTAAATAATACACAATGGCTCTCTCCGGACTCCGCAGTGGTTTGGGCATTGCGTCCTTCCTCTTGGTCGCTGGTTCACTTGTCCTGATGTTCCTGGTTATCCTCGGCGGCGTTAAGAACAATTCCGCGCTCAACAAAACATGGTTCTTGCAGGCAGACACTTCTTCCATCACAGGCGCCAGAACTGTATCCCAATGGAATTACTTCTATGTTTGCGGAGCTGGAAACCAGGACTGTGGTGCTCCCGTTCCTGACCTCCCAATCGGATACGCTTGGGTAGGAAACACAGCTGGAGCCCCTCCCGCTCTGGTTGGGTAAGTCTTGTCGTCACTATCCCCTTACTTTGGTGCTAATAAATCATAGCTCTCATGGAAAGAACACGACAAGCTTCTACTACTACTACATGTGGGCTTTTGGCTGGGCATTCTATATCATCGCCCTCTTCTTCGATGTCATTGCCTTCTTCACCGTCCTGATTGCTCCTTGCAGCCGCCTCGGATCTGGCATCACGGCTCTCGTTTTGATGATTGCACTTTTCTTTATGAGCATAGCAGCAGCTTTGATGACGTAAGTTCCATTTGCACGCCCGCCAACTTTCGCTCAATACTAACTCCCTACCCAGTACTGTATTTGTCAAGGCCCGCAATGCCTTCAGGTCCCAAGGTATGAGCGCCTCAATCGGACAATATGCCTTCGGCTTCACCTGGGCTGCATGGGCCTGCATGTTTCTTGCCATCCTTTTTCTCGTGACCGGATGCTTCTCCGGACGTAACAAGGGTTCAGGCTCAGACGACAATGTCCGAAGCGCAAGAACCAACCGTGGGGGCATAGGTAACCTTGCCTTCTTCCGTCGTCAACGCAGTCGACGCTCTGCTCGTGGCTCCTTCATTGATAACGAGAGCCAACGCCGTGTCAAGGATGAGTACGCTTAAGTTGCTCGATCGTCATTCGGAAATTCTATTTTTTTGGCGGACGTGGGGGTCGAACGAGTCGTGGAGTCGAGGGGATGAATTGTATAGTTGCTGGTGATTGGATGTGACGAATACCCACGGCCTTCAAACTAACAATCATACATGGCCGCACACGCAGATTTGGGAGACATTGGATATGATATGATTGGGAACGATTGGTGAAAATGGTGCTGCGTAAGGAATGATTTGTATAATACTGCAAGCTTTTGAGGGGAGTGGGATCAGCCTGCTATCCCTTGGGGTGTTTGTCTACGTAATGTCTATAATATTTGAGAATGATATGAGTTGTACATATTCCCCTCGTGTCGTCGTGCAACGAATGGGTTCTTAACAGTAAAGCTCAAGCGAGCCATGTCATGTTTCGGCAGGATTGCGTCGGCCTTGGATAGAGGATGGTATTGTATAACACTTTCGAGGTACCGTCACAATTCCCGAAACCCGCAATTCACATTCTCTGCGTTCAACAAGTATCTCATTCCGTCATATAGCTGTGTACGGACAAGGGCAAAGGCTGTCACGCCCGATCCTTGAAACCTGGATTTTGAGATGGCATCTGTCAATTCTCGTTAATGATAGGAAAGGTAAAACAAACCTGCTAGCACAGCGTCGGTTTCTCTTCCCTAAATCCTCCTCCTCATCCCTCCTCTCATCTAATTTACACTCGAGTTCGGTAGACACCCCCAAATTCCTCACTTCATCTCGATGCTACAACTCTCCCTCGGGCCTCCGCTCTATCTCTGTCATTCCCTCCGCGATGAAACGAGATCAGACGACAGGCTGCCCTCACCAACCTGGACGTGATCCATGGAATGTGTCCACCCACACACCACTCACCTATCCAATCAAACTGCACTGCTTTAATTTTCATCCTTTGAGGCAAACTCGTTACTTTTCTTGCAAGGAGAATTCCAAAAACAATCGCAGATTCGCGACTATTCCAAGGCTCGCCATGAGGCTCTCCCTCTCTTGGGGCGCTTGAGCCATTGGGCTGTAATCCGAGGCGCGTTTATCTTCCTAATCATCCACATCGACACGACAACATCTGTTTTTCCTGCAATCTAGGATAGCCATCTACCTTGCGTCGCTGTGGTTACTTAAATCGGATATCCCCCTTGCGCAATAGGAGAATAAAATGGAAGGCCCAGACGCAGCCGCGAGTGGCATCGCTGTTATTTGTCTCGCGATTCAGTCGTTGGTTCTGACGTTCTATCAAGTGAATTGGATCCGAAGCTTGGTCTTCGAAGAATCCGCTCATCAATATTTTCACTCTCCAATCGACTGGATAGTAAGGCCTTCAGAACCCCGGGTTTGCGTCTCAATGCCGATGGGATTTTGAAGTCACTCTGGTCGATGCTATACACTTAGATTCTGATATTCACGGACTAAATTCGTTGGAATGGATTTTGGATTCACACTGGCTGGCCAGATCATGATGCTGACTTACTAATTGGTACTTAGAAGCTGAAGAATTATGATATAGGTCTACTCAAGGAGTTCGTGCATCTTGAAACCACCATTCAGATCAAGTTTGAGCCCAGCCAACTACATCAGGTGCCTGCATGTGTATTACCCGCGGTGCCTGTTTGGTAGGGAGGTTCGCAACTCTCCTAAGACTGGTCTTTGACATAAATGCGGTCGCGGGTAACCTCGACTACGAGTTCAGGTATTTCCTCTGAAGATTTCGTGGCTTGGTACCATATGATTGGCCATGCATCCATTGTTGGCCATCTTGGACGAGGACTCCCTATAGAAATAACCAAGTTGTCAATGGCTGGCGACTTTTCGAGCGTCGACAACACAAGAAGGCCATGAAGCTTGACAAAGCTCAAAGTCTAGTCCACAGGGGTCCAAAGATGCCAGGTGCTTGGGTTGATTGAGCAGGCAGGTGAACAAGCAGCTCCAATTGTCTCCAGGGTGCTTGGACTTCACCTGCGAGTAGAGCAAGGCTGGGAGAGACTTGAAGAGATTTTCATTTCACGATGCCTTTGGGTTGGGCATGGTGAGAGTTGATATCGGAAGTTTGGAGTAGAGCGAGATATCAGGTGTTTGGAAAATTCATAATAAAATCTTTTTTTTTGAAGACATTTAAATAGTGCTTCGCCTCTTTGGAATTTCAACTGTCTGAAAAATTTCATGTCTCTCTTCTTCTATCAGCGCCGTGGACGACTTGATACTCAGAAACTCATTGACAGCCGGAAAGATGACACGGGAGACAATGACCCAGCATTCGGGGATCGTCTGCGGCTGAGAGTGACCACTTGTCTCCGCATATTTGAGGCGTCAAATCGTTGATGACACTGGACATCCCGCTTCCAAGTTGGGAGTCCTCAATAACTGCTTTCTTTTGGGACTGTCAGCCGTAAGCAACCTTTTCCACATATCGCACTGCATTTGCGCCCCTCGCTACGCCTTACATAAATTACATCTCCACTAAATAGCTTCGAGGCGCACCTCAATTCTTCTGATTGGAAGATGTATTCGCGGAGGAGAGTGGGCTGGACGGAGTTATTTCATATCTGCGTACTCTTTGTTCAGGAAAGAATTCCCCATTAACTTTCCCTTTGATCTCTCTCGGTGTTTCTTCCAGAGGGGAAGAAAAAGTGATCCTCCATGATGGCAACTCAAGCTCTGCTCAAAGCAGCTTTCTGCCTTGGACTGCTCACAGTCAGCCAAGCCACTCCCCAGTTATCCGGCCGTAATTCATTCTCGGCTGCGGACACCATCACCGTCGACGTCTGCATCATCGGCGGAGGAGCCACAGGCACATACGCCGCAGTTCGACTCCAAGAGGATTACCAAAAGAGCGTTATTGTCATCGAGAAATCCGGTCGACTGGGGGGACACACCGAAACATTCTTTGCTACACAAGCTCCAGCTCCTTATACTGGTGCTCCGATTGATTTCGGCGTTCAAGCTTGGATTGCAAGTCCTCTCGTGACGAACTTCTTTGGTCGGTTTGGGATCACGTTGGCTTCAGCGCCGAGTATTTCTCCGTTCGTTACGGAGTATGTTGACTTTAAGACTGGGAAACCGATTCCAGGTAAGCTAAATAGCAGCCTTGCTTTTCACGGTCGTGGCATAATTCGGTCATGTTGGATTTGATGCTTTCCTCCTTTAAAAATCTCCATGCTTCCCCATAACTTATAGTGAACCGAATACTAACCTCTCCAAGGATACGCACCACCCAGTCTAGTCGACCTAGAAACAGCTGTTCAGAAATACCTCGGCATCCTCTCCCAATGGCCCTCTCTAGCAACAGGCAACTACACCCTTCCCTCTCCCATCCCCTCCGACCTCCTCCTCACATTCAAGGACTTCGTCGCCAAATACTCACTCCAAGCCATTGTCCCCTTGATTTTCCAACTAAACAACGCGGTTGGATACCTCATGGATGCCACTATGCTCTACATCGTGCAAAATTCAGGAATTCCCGTCGTCGGCGCTGCACTCCAGGGGGGCTTTGTATTTCCTGACGACCATGTCAATATCGGGGTTTATGAAGCCGCTGCTGCCGCACTCGGCTCCAGCGTGCTTTACAATAGCACTATGATCGATGCAAACCGCCATGATAACGGCCTACAACAAATCACCATCCAAACACCTACCGGGAAGATACTCATCAAGGCCAAAAAGCTACTCATCACCATCCCACCCACACTCAAGAACCTGGATCCGCTGACACTAGACCACCATGAACAATCCCTGTTCAAGCAATGGACATGGACGAATTATTTCTGCGGCGTAGTCCAAGGTGGAATCCCAGATGATGTCTCGCTCGTGAACACGCAAAGTTCCACTCTGGACAATATCCCCGTCCCGCCATTCATCCAAAATATGGATTTCACAGGCATTCCCGGCTTCCACACTTTCCACGCCACCTATCTCTCCTCGACGCCCGTCTCCGAGGTCTCGAAACTGGTCATCAAGGAGATCGGGAAGATGGCTACCGTAGGCACGTTTTCGAATGTCAGTGTGCCGGTGGTAGAAGTCGTGTCGGATCATTCGCCGGAAGTGCTGAGAGTGGGGAAGGAGGCGATTGAGGGAGGGTTTTACACGGATTTGTATGCGTTGCAGGGACGGCATGGGACGTTTTGGACGGGGCAGGCGTGGGCGGCGGATTATTCAACTTTGTTGTGGGGGTTTACTGAGGCGGTGTTGGGGCAGATGGTGCCGCTTCTTTAGAGTTGGAATTTGGGATCAAGATCAGGAAATTCACACGTTCCGCTCTAGTAACTGAAGAACATTGAGCTCGAGTAAAGAAGGTAGCGAGGTGTTGAAGTAGGAAACAAGAATCCTAGGACAGTTAAGAAAGATTTAAGTAATATATATATATATATGATAAAAAAAAACAATGAAGTGAAGAGCTGCAAACCCAGGGAATTTCACACATGTAAAGATGTCTCAAAACAACTGCAAAAAAAGTACAGCCTTACCTAATCCTTACCCCAAAAACTAGGTATGACAGCCTTGCGGGCAGTGGGGCTTAACTGGGGGATAACTGGACTGTATTCCCATGATGGAATGATATCTTGTCTGGATTCAACATTGGGGGAGTGAGAATGCGGCCTGCGCACCTCGATTCTGATTCTCAAAAGTTGGCACTTGCTTGGGATTGAAGACAAGACCCAGAGGCCTGGCGAATGTGAGAATGGCGATGCAAGGCTAAAATCTTCCATGTTGGACAAGGCGTTTCATTCTTGACAGATAGGTAACTCCCTGATATCCGAAACTTGTAGACACTAAGGTTGCTCCACTCAATAACTTTTCCACACACTCCGAGAATTTTCAACACGAGAAATCGAGACTGCATTGCAGGAATCACAGGTTAACACACTCTAGAATCTAGATAAATCCCCTGTCGGACTCTCAGGCTTTCCCGGGACTTTGTGAAGCGTGAATAAATGAAAGAAACAATCCAATGGACGAACGGAATATCGGTGGCGCTTGAAGTTTAGAATTCACCTGCCGAAAATCTTGCTAGATGCCGAGTGGAATCGGGATGACTTGCAAAACTTTCCATCCAAAAGAGCCATCCCCACTAGCCGTCTTATAGAAGAAATATTGCCACAAATGGGGAAGTTGATGGATGGTGCTTCGCCATCGTACAGTATTATTTCGCCCATAACTAACAAAGTTTGGGTAGAGGTGCTTCTGTGAATAGCGGGATGAAACTGCGCTGCGAGGAGAGCTTTGCTGGGGTGGTACTATTGTAGTGATCCAAGCACATTCAACCACAGTGCCATGCAGGAAAGCTTTAAACACAGGTGCCACTTGGCATTCTAAAGGCGATGGACACGCCGAAACAATGGGCAGACAGCCATATCCAATATCTGTTGCGTCGCTATGCTGCAGTCAGAATACTAGAATGTGATACCTGTGCGGCTTTGACATTGGATCACGGCACAACAGCATGGCGATTTAACTACTCGAGGAGCCTCCTGTGCCAGTCTGCAAGCTCCACGCCGTCCAAGACAGGAACTTGGGGTGACGAGAAAGAGTGCCGGTATTGGTACTTCGCTCTGCTAGGCTTGCAAGATTGAATGACTTTGCTTTTCTTGTCTCGATTTCCGAAGCAACACTTTGATTCGTAAGGGTAATCCGTGTCTTTGGTCGTGAGGTCGCAGTGAGTCAAATTTGTCGGATGTGATCCGGCGATCCGGGCCGGAAGAACGTTGATCCGATAATCTACGCCCCGTCCCGTGACCTCCTCTGTTGTTCCGTTTGCTTCCTTGAATCCCTTCAACACCACAACTTCTCGTCGTCACACACTCCTTATTGGTACTGTACCTTGTATCTACTGTCGCTTTCAGCTCCCGAATCTGTTCATCAACTGTCCTTGTGCAATGTGCATCCAGGATGCAATCCGAGAGTCCCAATTTCGCCGTGCATAACGCACTAGAAAAGCCATTCTTTGTGAGATGTTCCTCGACCTCTGTCAATCTCCCTTCCCGCTTTTTGGCCACCCAGCCAGCGCCTCGCAGATGTGGCGTCGACAATGTCCAGTACAGCTCTCCGAAACCTCCGGAACTCTCTTCAAATTTCCAAGCCCCTTTCCTTAACTGGTCTCAATTGTGCATTTGTTTTTTTCTTTTCAGGTTCGTGCGGCCGAGGTGTCAGTGCCTTCTGCAGTGCTTTCGTCACATCCTCAAAGGGGTCGAACGCGGAGATTTGAGTCACTCAAGGAATTTGTAGCTCAAAGAGCTGAGCTGAGCTCCCGCAACGAGGTGAGACTATTGAATCATGTACTTACAGTACCTGAATGTTATCTGCCCCTCTCAGGGCCTCTTCTCCTTCACGACTCAATCCCTCTACTAATCACATGTTCATCTACATGATCTTGCCACCGCAATGCGTTTCTCCATTCTTTTCACTTCTATTCTTCTAGGCGCGACTAGTGCGGTCCTTGCCAATCCAGTTATCCCAAATATCGTTCCCCGAGCCTCATCTATTGTATCTACTACTTCCAGTACAGACAGCCCAGCTACTGTATCTCCGACCTCATCAAAAAGCGCAGCCGCTCCGATTTCTACCACCAAAACTTCTACCTCAACGTCCACAAAAAGTTCAACTTCTACAACAAAAGCCCCTACGTCTACACCCCAAATTTCCGCTGCTACCATAACCTCTACCGGTTCGTATTGGCTGGAGTCAATCAAACACCAGGGACTATCAGCATTCAATTCGAATCCTGCCTCATACCAAGTATTCCGCAACGTCAAAGATTTCGGGGCAAAGGGAGATGGCGTTACAGATGATACTGCGGCGATTCAAAATGCCATGAGCGCAGGCGGGAGATGTGCGCCTGGTTCCTGTCACTCAGATACTACGACTCCAGCTATCGTCTACTTTCCTGGGGGGACGTATCTAATATCTTCATCAATTATCGACTATTACTACACTCAAATAATTGGAAATCCTAACAGCATGCCAGTGTTGAAGGCTACTCCGAGTTTCAGCGGATTTGGGCTCATTGATGGGGATAGATATGGGGCGCAACTTCAATTTGGAGCCACCAATGTTTTCTATCGTCAAATTAAGAATATGATATTCGATCTCACGGGAACACCGCCGGGAAGTGGCTACACAGCGGTTCATTGGCCAACTTCTCAAGCGACGAGTATCCAAAACTGCGTTTTCAAAATGTCCGATGCGCTTGGAACTACCCAAATCGGACTCTTCATTGAGAGTGGTGAGTGACTTTCAGTAGCAGCGGGATCATATCCAATTAATGTGGGAGGGCAAAGGCTGACTGACTGAAGGCTCTGGTGGGTTCATGAATGACTTGGTCTTCTACGGAGGAAAGACAGGAGCTTGGTTCGGGAACCAGCAATTTACTGTCCGCAACTTGACTTTCCATAATACAGTTACTGCCATCTATCAAGGATGGGATTGGGGCTGGACATACACTGGAATCAGCATCATCAATTGTACAACTGGACTGGACATGACCTCCGGTGGGACTACCGCCCAGGCCGTAGGCTCCGTGACTTTGATCGACAGCACCTTCACCAACACGAACGTAGCTATCATCACTGCCCACAACTCAACCTCCTTCCCCGCCGCCGCCGGAAGTCTAATCCTCGAAAACGTGATCTTGTCCAACACTCCAATCGCAGTAACCGGTCCCCAAGGCACTGTCCTCAACGGTGGCACTCTAACAATCACTGCCTGGGGCCAAGGACACGAATACATCCCCGCAGGACCAACCCAATTCTCCGGCCCCCTGAAAGTCTTCAGCCGCTCTTCTTCATTGACTGTCAGCGGAAAATTCTACTCCCGCTCAAAACCCTCCTATCAGACGAAACCCCTCTCACAATTCGTTTCTGTCCGCTCCTCCGGCGCCAAAGGCGATGGCTCTACAGACGATACCATCGAGCTCAACAAAATCCTCGCCTCGGCCGCCTCCGCGAACCAAATCGTCTTCTTCGATGCTGGTACCTACCTCGTGACATCCACTATTTACATCCCCGTCAACTCTAAGATTGTTGGAGAGACCTACCCCGTGATCATGGGTTCTGGCTCGTTCTTCAGTAACATCGCCTCGCCCCAACCCGTCGTTAATGTCGGCACTACTGGCAAATCAGGCGTAATAGAATGGAGCGACATGATAGTCTCCACGCAGGGAGCGACCGCTGGTGCTATTCTGATTCAGTGGAACCAAGGGTCTTCGTCTGGGTCTCCGAGCGGAATGTGGGATGTGCATACGCGGATCGGTGGCTTTGCTGGCTCAAACTTGCAAGTTGCGAACTGCCCGACTTCGAACGCCGTAGGTGTAGGTTATCAAAATTGCATTGCGGCCTTTATGAGCATGTATATCGCGCCTGTAGCCACAGGGCTTTACATGGAAAACACCTGGTTCTGGACCGCGGATCATGATCTCGATAATGCCAACCAGTCGCAAATTTCTGTTTACACGGGCCGAGGTCTGCTGTCAGAGAGTACGAATGGCCCAGTTTGGATGGTGGGAACGGCGGTAGAGCATCATGCTTTGTATCAATACCAGTTTGTGAACACCAAAGATGTGTTTGCGGGACAGATCCAGACAGAGACTGCGTATTGGCAACCAACACCTGGAGCGAATGCTATCTTCCCTGTGGTAGCAGGGTGGAGTGATCCCGATTTCGGGACGAACTGTACTGGAGTCGCTGGAAATTGTAATATGGGCTGGGGACTTCGAATCGTCAATTCGCATAGTATTGGCGTTTATGGTGCTGGATTGTACTCTTTCTTCAACAGCTATTCGACTTGTAAGTTGCCCTCCCTGCCTTCCCCTCCTCCCTCCCTGTACTGTCAGCTGAGAAAGCCCAGCATGCTCAAACTCCACCTCTGGTCCCGGTAACGGCGGGACTTGCCAGTCGAGAATCTTTAGTATTGAGAATACAGCGAGTAAGAATATCGATGTGTATAACCTCAACACGATCGGGAGCACGCAGATGATCACTCGGGATGGGAAGAGCTTAGCAACATTCACTGATAACGTGAGTGTGTATCCGGATAGCATTGCGGTGTTCAGGAGCAATTAGTTGCTTGAGGACTTAGTTGGGGTTGGATTTCATCTGACTGTAATCATGTGCGCACAATTCCAGTTCTCAGAAACTGTATACATGGGACTTTTTCGACAATGTATTTCTGTCGAGGTTTGTGAGACGAGCGTCTCTGGATGGATATCCACATTGGGACTTTGTCGCGTCTCTTCTTCCCACATTCTCCATCACGAATATCGTTTCAGAGCTGCTGTGTAGAGTTTTTGATGTAGCTTGCTTCTGATCCAGAGACTGAGAAGCTCACCTGTGACGTGTCTAACCCATCAAATCCTTCGCGTTTGAAAAGTCATTCCTCGTCCCTCCAGTCTCCCCTGTTACCCAGGTTGAAACTCTTATAGATCCGAAATATGGATGTTACTACTACCGTTTCCCGACTCGAGGAATCGTGTGCGGTTGATTTTTCTTCTGTTTCTAGATATTCCTGTACCTTTTACGTCGTTCATGCAAAAGTACAATAGTGTAGAGACATTTCGCCATCTTCCAGTATGTCTTTACTTTCGTCGGCTGGGATTAATCATTAAGGATACGGTTCTGCGTGTTGTCTCCTCTGAGGTTTTCGGACTGATATAGAATCCGGATTTTCAGGTTAATGGGTATCGGGTAGTCAAGGCACAACTATATCTGGGAGCGGGAAGGACGAACTAATTGTTCTGAGAAGGATGTCGAGTGTGGGCTATGGCGGAGGAGAGCTGGGAGGCTGCTGGCTCGAGTCGGGGTTTGCATTCGTGCTAGTCGGATCTGAAAGCTTTGCATATTTGGGTTTCTCAGATGCAGATGTGGTATTGGCACACCGGATCTCTTGGTCAATCCACGTCGGAGAGGTCTCCGTTCCCAGGGAACATATTCTTTAAATGAGTGTTTGGGTCCTCTGATAAATCTAAGGGTTTACTAAGTCACTTATACAAATTCACTATCCAGTCTTAGGATTAAATGCGCCTTTCACGCCGATCTCCTCAATCTAGAACTAAAACGACCTTCAAGATATCTCACCATCCATATCAAAAAGCATGACTGACTCCATGACTTCTAGAAGCAGCAAGTGGAGAGATATGATTCGCGCAGACTACCCGACCCTGGTGCGGGGCTCAGGACTGCTACAGTAATTGCATGGGACTCATTCCACAGTGGTGGGAAAAAGTAATTCCAACCACACTAGTCAGCACCAGATGACAGGCTTGCATACATATATTGTCTCTCAATCAACCCATCTACAAAGTAACCTGTAACTCAAACGGCTGCACCCACCTCACGAGAACGAATACGGAAGCTCGGCGCGACACTGTGGTTCGTTGTCAGAAGAGTGGTAATTAAGCAGCTTTAGTGTGACCTGGTACCGCAGGACGACGTTGAGGTGCGGATAGAGGGCGTGCTGGTGATCGTGGTGGTCAGCGAGCCAAGAGCTGGCTGGGCTGGATGCGAAAGTGAGAGCGACTGCGATTTACCCGCGCTGCAGGCGCCTCTGCGCCTTATCTTATGCAGATTTACAGTACAAGTGGGGTCTTGGATTGAATATTTGATCTCGTTCTCGCGCTGCTATCTTAGACCTTAGTTGGGGGGGGGTATTAGCGATGAGAGATTGGGTGACGAGTGGTGAGTGGTGAGCTTTGTCCGAGACTGGCAAGCCGCCTGGAGTATTGGTGCATGTGAGGTGAAGTGAGTAGTTTTATGATATCTCCTGACTCCTGAGAGATCGGGATCTGAACAGAATGCTGTTTAGTTGCCAACCGACGGTCCTTGTTCTCTTCAAACGTCCTCCACTTCTCAAAGCTTGACTATAGCGGGGAATAGACGCCACTGTGGCGAGATGATAAGCGCTTTTGGCTTGGAACAACAACAATACGTAACTCGTCTAGACTCTTATTTGTCTCCTACTCTTCTTGCCCAACTCACACTCATTCAGTATTGACTCTCTGTACTGGTTATTAGTCAAAACAGCTACTGCACAACTGCAATTCTAATTTCTAACTTCCATACCTTCGGACACATACACATACACTATACACGATCCACCAGTCAGTCATGGAGTCGCTCTATGGCTATTCAAGGTCCAAGCATAGCCAGTACTGTATCAAATCTCCTTGTCTTTGCAACCCTCCATGCTGGCCCTCATCTCCCACCTTCCCGTCTCATCGATCGCCCTTTTACCTGCCTTCTTCATCCTGGCATTCCGTACACAATTGTCCTTGTACTTGGACTGTACGATGTAACTCGGTCTTCCCGGGAATGATACTCTCTCAACGCCAATGAAGAACAGTATAAAACGCCCAGGTCGCACATCCGGACACCAATTCACGATTCACCAACTGCCACCAAAAGCGCAACACCAGGGCCAACCCGGCCAAATCAACCTGTTATGGACAATCTATCTCCCATGCAAAGATGGCCGAGGGTTGCTTGAAGCATGCTTCTTCTGCATGGCTGCAGGGCAGGGGTTGCTTATCGACCCCGCGAACCCCAGCTTCGTGAGTGGCAGTGGCTGGAGGAGTGTATCTCACTCAGTTGCCCTATTTCTGCTTCTGTTTCGCCTAGCTCTCTCAAATGATAAGGGCCAAGATCTCCCTTGCCCGTTAATAAAGCTTCTATGTCTCCCACTGCGTCTCCCCAGGCTGTCTCCAAGTCCTATACTAAGCTTTTGATCAAGCTTTTCTCCATCTTTTTCTATCTTTCTCCACTCCGTTGTGGGTTATTACAAGCTTTGCCAAGCAGGATATCAGTACAGTTGCGAAGATGTCGGGCTCTCCTATGGAGGAGAAGGAGACTCAGGTCACTACCCTTCCGAAACATACCAATGGTGCAGATCTCGAGGCCGGTGATGCGGGAATCGTCGTCTCTTCTAAGCCCCTCTCGAGGGAGCTTAAGGGTCGTCACATGCAGATGATTGCCATTGGTACGAGATCTGGGATTCCATACAGAGTTAAGAAGTAAAGACTGATCAGTGCCAGGTGGTGCAATCGGTGCAGGTCTTTTCGTCGGATCCGGTAGTGCTTTGTCCACGGGTGGACCTGGAAGTCTGGTCAGCATTCGATGTGTCTTGTGGCGGAACTCCCAACTAATAGGTTACTCAGGTACTCGGATATATAATCGTTGGATCTATGCTGTTGTGTACAGTCCAAGCTCTAGGAGAACTAGCTGTCTTGTTCCCGGTTAATGGCGCTTTTTATACATACGTTGTCAGATTCGTTGACCCCTCGGTGTAAGTTTGCTCTCAAAATCGGAGCTCGAAGAGCTATATCTAATGTTTTGTTCAGTGGATTCGCCGTTGGATGGGATTATGCTATTGGATGGCTTACCATCCTGCCCTTCGAACTTACCGCTGCTGGTATTACGATTCAATTTTGGCGTGATGATATAAATATCGGTGTCTGGGTTGCTGTTTTCCTAGTTCTCTTGACCATCATCAACATCTTTGGTGTTCGTGGATATGGAGAAGGTATGTCTCTTGCTCAACCCCATAGCTAGCCCCGCTTACAATGTTAGTTGAATTCATCCTCTCCACCATCAAGGTTACGGGTTGCGTTGGTTTCATCATCCTGGGTGTTATAATCGATTGCGGCGGAGTCGGCAGCCAAGGCTACATTGGAGCCAAATACTGGCACGACCCCGGAGCTTTTAATAACGGCTTCAAAGGTTTCTGCTCCGTCTTCGTTATCGCCGCCTTCGCCTTTAGTGGAACCGAACTCGTCGGTCTCGCAGCCGCCGAGGCCTCCAACCCTCGCAAGTCTCTTCCCCAAGCAACGAAGCAAGTCTTCTGGCGTATTACCTTCTTCTACATCGTCTCTCTGTTTATTCTCGGTCTTGTCGTTCCCTCCTCCAACTTGAACTTGCTCAACTCTTCCGGCGCAAACTCCAAATACTCGCCATTCGTTATTGCTATTAACTTGGCAGGAATCAAAGTCCTCCCCTCAATCTTTAACGCCATCATCACCATCTCCGTCATCTCCGTCGCGAACTCCTGTACCTTCGGCTCTACCCGAACCATGCAAGCCCTCGCCGAGCGAGGAATGGCTCCCGCATTCCTCGCATACGTCGATTCCAAGGGTCGCCCAATCTGGGGAGTTGTTATCCAGCTGCTTTTCGGCTGCCTCGCTTTCATCGGCGAGTCCGGAAAACAAGGAATTGTATTCAATTGGCTCCTTGCCCTTTCCGGACTCTCTGATTTCTTCGTCTGGGGCACTATTTGCCTTGCGCATATTAGATTCAGACAGGCGTGGAAGGCGCAGGGACATGTCAAGGCAGAACTGCCATATGAAGCTCTCTTCGGTATTGTTGGATCTTACTACGGCCTTGCCTTAAACGCACTCTGCATGATCGCGACTTTCTATGTTGCTCTATTCGTAAGTTCCCCTTCTACCCCCAAATCCCCAATTTTGAAATGGTTTCAACTAACATCCCTCCCAGCCCATCGGTGGCGGCGTCTCCAACGCCCAAGGCTTCTTCTCCTATTACCTCGCAGCGCCCATAATCATCGGTCTCTATCTAGGCTACAAGGTCTATAGCCGCCACTGGGCGATGTGGATCGGTACTGCGGAAATGGATATCACATCTGGAAGACGCTCGCTTACACTGGATTCGGATGATATGCCGGAGCCGAAGACGTGGAGAAATGCACCGATGAGGGTGGTCAGAGCCTTGTTTTAGATAGGGGTTTTGATGGGAGTGGGGGTGTGAATAGGGCATAATGTGGATAATCTGGATGCACGGGAAGAGTTTAGATGATCGATGAAGGGGTGTCGAATAATCTCTACTACCGCTAGGTTAAAAGAGGAGAGGAAACCCTTGGCTTATATTTTGCAATACCCATTTTGCCTTTTACAGTTTACTTCATCAAGATTGAAAAAATCCAATTGGTTTCTCTCTCTCTCTCTCTTTCCCAGATGATTTCTCCCGCTTGAGAAAGTTTCTTCGCCTCTTGGTATCCTGAGTATCCTCTGCCTAGACCATCAAGTAGAACTATAATCAGCAAGTACTCCTTTCCTCCAGTTCAAACCTCCACTTCTTAGTCTCTCTTCATTGTTTCTCATTTCTCATTACAACCAACCAGTCTATCCCCACACCCCATCATCCCAGCCCCCAAATCCGCACTAAATTCCGCCACCGCAGCTCCAAGCCTCCAAGCCACCCAGCTGCACCCCACACTCATGCCACTTAGCCTATGCAGCAATAAGAACCGTCACTCAACGCCAAAGTCTCGAGTCAATCCTAAATACCTACACCCCTTAGTATCCCAGCTCAATTTCTTTGGGGATATTTCAGTTTACTTGGAACAGCCGAGTTATTCGGATTATAGTTGGAGCGCTGTGTGCTAGGAGCAATAGCGCATATTCTTACACTATAACTCGTAGGATAAGGTTTATACGTGAAGAAGTAGGATTTTTCCCTAATGCTCGATGATGTAAATATCCTGGTTTATTATGGATAAGAGGGAGTATTTTATCAACTCTTATTGTTTAGCTCGGTCGGGTTTTCTTATCGTGCTTAGTTGCACAATCTGAGAGTTTGGTGATTTGGAAGAGGGAGTCTGGATTATGGCGCTTGGGGAACGAGCAGAGTGTCTAATAAGTCAGTGGAAATCAGTTAGGACTAATCACTTACAAGTGAGCAGTCATCAGTTGATACTTTAAAAAGATATGAGTTATTAGTTAGCCAAATGTTTAACTAATTAGCTGGCTAATTGGTTGGAGGGTCCCTATTTTTAAGAATATAGGGATGTTTTTAGGTAAAAATAGAGTAGTTTTAAATATATTCCTAGAAAAGGCCGCTGAAATCGTGATTATATAAGGCGCATTCTTAGATGATGGACTTGTGAAATAGCTAGGCTCCTAGTTCTGTTCTCTCTTTGCGGTACAGACTTGGAATAGTATAGCTCGCTTTGAAATAGGTGGTACACTAGTACTAGAAGGATAGTACTGCCAGTCTTATAAGATCTAGATTATTTGAAAATGTTAAAAAGTTTCAGAATATCCAAGTGTTCTAGATTACCAAAGATCCCTAAATTGTCTATTATCTAAGTATTCTTGAATTTTCACTTTCTATGCTTATCTCGAGTCTAGTTCCAGCTGTAGAAAGAGGCAACTAGATACAATCTATATCTTTGTCCAGGAATTTGTTTGCTTCACCTTGATAATTGAGGAAAGTAATTGAGGTCATTAGGCAACAGTAGAAGCTCATTTGCCCTCTTAGAAATGAATTTGAAAGTGGTTATTGTGTCATTAGCTTAATTTGTTCAATATCAACCACCAATCCTCTTCTAACCCATCAACAATCCACAACAAAATCTGTAGGACTGCCTTTCAACTGCCACAACCTCATCAAGTGCACTTGGTACTGGTGTTTGGCACTCAGTACACTAGATACTGCGTGTTCCTGATTTCTGCAACCTTTGTTACTGTCGTGACACTCTTCGCTGATCTACTGCTGTCTGATATTACCTTGGCTCTTGCGTTTGCACATAATTTTAAGTAATGCACTTTCGAAATTTACCTTTTTGATCGAGAGTCCTTCCTTTCAGTTCAGCTTCTTGACATCTTCACAGCTTCAACAGTTGGGGACGCTTTAGAACCCGGATCTAGAAGCTCTTGCAGTATAAAGAGCTAACTTCGTAAGGTGAATGTGGGGGTTAAGTGAAGGATCACGGGTTGGGTGGTGAGTTGATGTTCCAGTTGCTTTCTTGGGGAAAGGAATATACTTTCGAAGTATATTAGTGCATCACTAATCTTTGATCACGGGTTCAGAGTCTGTGCAGAGTTAAGTGGCTTGAAGAAGTGACAATGGAGGTCAAATGCAGTAGGGCATTAGGTTAGAAAGGTAGGCGTGGCCATGGTGGATGCTTTTGACATTCGCTGGTATTGTCTCATGAACTATGCTGCGCTGCTATGCTACATCCGCATATTTTTGCACCCAAGTTCGTAGAAAAAGCCCCATACTCCATCCCAACCATGAAAAAACTATGCCATCAGAGCGACCGGCGATACATTTAGTGACCAGCAATAGCTTGCGCGCGTCTGCGGTCTCTCTCCTCAGCAATAGTAAGCTTGACACCCTTACCCTTAGGCAATGAGATCCAAGGCTTCTCAGAACCAATAACGAAGACGTTGTTCTCACGGGTGGCGAACGAGTTGTCAATGGCATCCTTAATGTGGACGATGTTAAAGCCTCCGTCGTGACGCTCACGGTGAGTAATGACACCAACACGGCCCATGTTGCGACCACCAGTGACCATGGCGATGACTCCGGTGTCGAACTTGATATACTCGGTAATCTTGCCGGTGGCCAAGTCGATCTTGACTGTGTCGTTGACCTTGATGGCTGGGTCGGGGTAACGGATACTACACATTCAAAATTTCGTCAGCATTTTTGGGGAAAAGAGACAGACCGTCGGTCTAGCATTTATGTGTGTCGAGGTGGTTCGACCAAAGCTTGGACCAACGGCTGAATGATGTCTGATAGAACTTACGTTCTAGCATCGTGCGTGACCAAGAATGGGATGCCGCCTTTGCCCAACTGAACTCTCTTGACCTTGCCAAGCTTGTATTCGGCCTCCTCGTTTTGGATACGGTGAACGGTGAAGCGGCCCTTGGTGTCGTAGACAAGACGAAAGTGCTCTCCGGTCTTCTCAATGCTGATGACGTCCATGAAGCCTGCAGGGTAGGTGGCATCGGTGCGAACCTTGCCATCGACCTTGATCAGGCGTTGCATGACAATCGCCTTGGTCTCGCGTGCGTTGAGAGCATACTTTAGACGATTACGGATGAAGACGATGAGAGGCATGCAGTCGCGGAGCTTGTGAGGACCAGCGGAAGGACGAGGAGCGTAGGCACCGCTGAGCTTGTCAAGCAGCCAATGACTAGGCGCAGAAAGCCTCTTCTGGTGTTTCTTCCTGCAGAAGTATAAGGGTCAGCATGGTATTGAGCAAGAGTAAAGCTTTATGCCAAGGAAGAAATCGGGGCGAATAGATTGAGGAGGGCGATAAATTTCTGCAGATGGAGATGACCAGGCCGATTGAGGTCTTAAGGCTGCTTTTATCCCTTGGCAGATTGTTGCAGGATGTGCGAAGCTGATGGGGTGTTGTTAAAGGTTGTTGAAGGCATTCGCAAATTTGAAAATTCCAGAGCCCCATTGACGACCCCTCAATTATTTCTCCCGGGCGCTGCAGTAATGGAAAAGGATTTGCAGGTTTACTTACGGTCCTCTACCCATGATTGCTACTCAGTTGATGTGAATAACAGTGTGGTGGATTTGTTGTTGAGTTGTCGATGTCAAGGGTAGAAACTTTCGAAATCGAAACTGTGTGTTGTGGGCTCGGTTGCGATTTCTTCGAGCTAGGCCTCTTTTAGCGCTAGTTGAGAATGACATAAGCGACCGATACCTGACCTATCTTTCAGATTATACTGACTTGGGGTGAACTATTCAATTTAGCTCCATATATTAAAGCTGTTCTAAATATTCAAATATTTCACTTTTCTGTCAACCCAGAACCCGCCAAGACCTCCAGCCTCAACTTCTCTTTAGCACTTGCTGGGATATGAATTCTTTCTATGCATTATTGACAACTGTGAAGCTCTATTAGAGCGGTCCTCACGTTGTGACGTTCCTTTTTCAAATCCGATACCGGTACTGCCGTTTATCCATGTCATCAGAGCAATAAGCATGTCCTGTGGTACTCTTGAGTCTGGATATACCCAAAAGTCAGGCTCATTTCAAATACTAGTTCGACTTAGAAATCCAAGTCAATTTGAATACCCATCTGATTTGGATAACCGAGAGACTTTGAATAATCAAACCCGTTAAGTACCTAGACCGAGCTAAGTGTTCCAATTACAGCAGTCAAGTATCTCAGTGAGTTTGCGCCGTGTTGTTAAAGCGTTCCTTGCCGTATTTTTCTATTCCAGAGATATATAATACTCGTTTTCACATTTAGGCTTCTATTATGCTACTTCTACACTGTCACTGCATCATAGTTAGAGTTCCCACTCCAGCTTTGTCGGCTTTCTAAAAATCTTCTTTAATTCGGTCACTTGATCTTCTCTAAAGTGTCAAGTTGCAACGTCAATCCGACGAGAGATTCCAGCTTCTACCCGAAACTGCAAAGGCAAAGGGCTTAATTAAATCGGTATTCTCGATAGATTTGAAGCATTGGTCCCAGATTTTTGTGTTCCATCCTCAAAATTTCACAACGTCATGTAATTCTTCGTTCCTTACCTGGGACCTACGTGAGGTTGACTAGCCCACTAGGGATATAGTCGCCCACAAAACAACAACTTCCTACTTTTCAAATTAAATGTTTCTCCTTCATATTATTCACAATCCTTTAAATTATCTCAATTCGAAGCCCAACACTATGCTACTCTCCAATGTCACCACATCACTAGAAGACACTTGCTTCGCGCCTGACTAACCTATAAGTACCTGTATTACTTATGATAGCCATCGGCAGCATCCTCGGTTTTTTCACCATCTATTATTTTTTAGGGTAATGGAACGCAGTCGGAAACATAGTGAAAGTAAATAAATAAGAGAATAAAGGCATTGATGTTACACTTGAAGGGTCTACCTTATTGGTTGACCTAGAGTGGTCTCTTAAAGTGGCTATACGCTATGCTATACGCTATGCGCTAAGCTGGCTCAATATAATCCAGGACTATAGATTTGTAGTTCTATATATATATATACAATACAAGTATTATCACGAATATATATGCTTACCAGAGAGCATTCCAAGTAACCCCGTCAACAGGTTATAAGCCCGGAAGAGCAAAGCTCTCGATATTTAACGTTATATTCACTACTTCTATGGAGCTAATACTATAAAGTCAGAAAACCACTAAAATAGTCACTGCAAATACTTCTTGCTATATAGTAGAGGAAGTGCAATA
>JAPZPB010000155.1:0-81063 GCA_037952635.1 Bryoglossum gracile | reverse complement strand
CCCCCCCCCCCCCCCCCCCCCCCCCCCCCCCCCCCCCCCCCCCCCCCCCCATACGTGACGGCTATAGTGCCGATTTCCGGGGCTTTGGCCACAAGGACGAAGGTGGTGTTGGATATGACAGTGAAGTAGACTGTATGGACACCAAGTGGCGTGGAGACTTGCGAGAGACTTATTGGGGCGAGTACGACCAACAATAAGATAGAGGGTGTCAACGAATTTCCTGCTCTTCAATTTTTGTTGTGAATTTGATTGATGGTAGAGAAGAGGTATTTTACTCGGGGCCATGTTCGTTGGGAAAGGGCAAGATTTTATGTATCAGCTCATTTATCATTCCGAAGGTTAATCTACTATTCATGGCCATAAGCCTAATAACCATCCATCTCCCAAAGCGTCGGAATAAATGAATCCTCACCCAAATCTAGAGCTTCCTCGCCTAGTAGCTATTTTCTCCGAAGTATGCCTCCCGTGGCTAATTTACCACAACCTATGGAATGGTCAATGATCGATTTGGCTTGCTTCCCCACCGTTCAGCAGTTTTGAGTGTGGATCACCATAGCGGTGAGGAGATTTGTGTTACTATGGGAGGAGAGATTTATATAGGTTAAAGGGGTGAAGTTGTCAATTTACGTGATGGTTAAGCGAACGTGAGTTCTCGACCCAGGTTAAAGGGGTAGCTCACGTCGTAAGACTAGAACAGAACGAGTGAGCAAGATCAGACTTTTACTTTTCATGGAACTCATCGCTAGCCTTTTTTCTGTAGATAGCAATTATCAGGTGCAACGTTGAGATTCATCCGCACATTTCAGCTCAGTATGAGAAGAGAGGAACACCCCATGCCTCAGTGAAGTCAACTGTTCTTCCTTTGTCGTTGGGAATAGCCATCGCATCTAGAGAGCTCATACTCTCTGCAGAGAGCTTGCGAATATCAAGATTAGACTTGATGCGTGCTGCAAATGCGTTAGTACGGTGATATATGTTGAGATTCGGATCATCTCTTACCTGGATTTTGGCTTTTCCCCAGCGGAACTGTGCCTCTCTGAACAGCCCAGCTCTGCAAAAGCTGACCAACATCCATACCATTCTTCTTGGCCAGCTTCATCACAGCTTCATCTTTCAAGAGAGTTGCACCATCTGACTTCTGTCCCGCAAATGGAGAGTAGCAAGTAGTCAAGATACCATTCTCTTTCGCAAACGAGATGAGCTCAGTGTTGGGAAGCCAGGGGTGGACTTCGATTTGGTTGCAGGAGACCGGGATGCCATTTTCGTGTGCAAGAACTTCCTTCAAATCCGAGATAGTGAAATTGGAAACACCAATAGTACGAGTCTTCCCTTTCTTGACGAGGGCCTGCATTGCTTGCAAGGTTGGGATGAAGCTGCCTTGCTTTCCTGGGAAGAAATCAGCCGGTTTTTTCGTGATCTGAAGCAAAGGGAAGTTTCACTTACCAGCAGCCTTGGCAATACTGGCAGAACTGTGTTCCCAATCAATGACTGGCTTGCCATTTTCGTTCATAATCGCAATACGCTCTTCGGTCGAGGTCACTCCTCCAAAGGCTACCTCCAAAGCAGCTCTCGAGGTAGGCTTAGCTGCATACGGCCAGTGAGCAAGCCAGAGGTCAACATACTCCAAACCCATCTCCTTCAAACAGATGTCGAGGCAAAGCTCAACATTCTCGGGAGCAGCGAACTGAGGCCAGAACTTTGTGGTCACAAATATCTCCGATCTCGGAACCCCGGACTCGCGGATTGCTTCACCGATTTCTTTATTGACACCATACATCCAGGCACAGTCCAAGTGGCGATATCCATCCTTCAAAGCTGAGATAATTGCTTTCTTGCACCACTCCGGGCCATCTAGTACTTTGTTAGCTGCGGATCAAGACGAGGGTTTACTGGTTAAGTTGACTGACTCACCGACATCCCATCCTCCCCAAGTCCCATAGCCAACGCTCGGAATCTGAATTGTTTTGCCATCAGCGGCTCTGATATCGAAGTGAGTTGGGAGAGACATGTTTTACGGTATTTGGATAAACTTGAACTTGGAGCAGAGTGGAGGTGAAGTGGTAAAGATGAGGTTGATATTGATTTGAGTGGCCGCTTGCACAAGGTCGTCCCACCAATCAAAGCAAGGCTGGGTGGGTCTGCTCAACAGCTGATCAGAACACAGCATATGGAGAGAGGATTTGTTTCTATAGCTATTACACGAACTCAGGAGGTTACTGTGGAGTTATAGCTAAGTAAGATTACCTACAAATTACTACTAGTTACCAGGTACTAATTACTGATCTTTTGGCCCTCGAATTTTCAATATCCTTCGTGGGTCAGTTTGGATAATATAGAGAGTTTCAACGAACGGCTCATCAAGTGGAGACTTTCCAATTTTTAAACCGAATTTCAATTTCAATTTCAATTTACTTGATCTTATCTGGAATCTGGCCTACGAGGAGGTAATATGCCCTTTTCATGGCACCTTCCTTGCCAGTTTAGCCCCCTCGGAGGCATTCCCATTTCTACATATGTTGAATCTCTCTCTCCACCTACAAGAAAACCAGCCCCAAAGGGACCCTTCCATCTTTAATTCCCATTTTCATTACCTAGTTATGCGCATCAAACAGGAGAATTCAGATGATGAGTCGCCAGTGCTAAACTCCATTGAAGTATACCAAAAAGGAAAAATACTCTGCCTTCATGGCTATGCCTCGAATGGCTCCGTACTGAAAGAACAATTCCGCCCGATTACCACTCATCTCTCGCAAGACTTCGAATTCTATTTCCTAGATGCTCCAATTACGGTTGAATTCCACGAACCCCAGGTTCTTGCTACATCTCAAGACCCCGTTTCTTGGATGGGAAACGCATTCGATTACGCGAATCTCTTTTCAGGAGAGTTTCAACTAGACGACATATATTATCCCAAACCTACTTTTCAAGGCGAGGAGATGCCCTCCTCTGCCAATCCCTATGGCCCACAAAGCTGGAAAGATTACGTGTTTTGCTACCAAGACAGCCACAAAGCCCTCGACCTTTCGGATCAGCGCAGGCCAGACTTTACCAAAAGTGTTTCTCCAAGATGGATTGAATACGTACTCAAAAACTCAGCCCTTGATGGGAACCCTGAAACACCATTCCGGGCTTGGTGGAGGACTGGCCCATCGCAGGAACTTCTGGGATCCGCTACAGATCTCCTAGAAACAGTCTCAGCTGTCAGGGAATTCATGCACAAGAACGGGCCGTTCGATTCGATCTGGGGACTCGGTCAAGGGGCTACTCTCACAGGAGTATTGCTGCATTTACTGTCTGAAGAACCAGGTCACCGAGTTTGGGCTGATGGTACGGAGGACCATAAGTGCTTAGACTTTGGAATGGTGCTTCCTAGTAAAAGCTGCACGATTCCTAAAAGTTGCGTCCTTTTCTCGGGATACCGAATACCTAAATGGGGTTACTTCATGAACAGAACGAACAACGCGAAATATAGTCCCCAGTTCACCTATCCAGCTGAACCGAAAACAATGGTTGCATATAATTCAATCCACGTGTGGAGCAAGATAGATCAGGTCGATTTCCACAGGATGACCGAATTGCAGGCGATGTTCGAGCCTTGCCGAACTACCTTCAAGCATAATGGCGACCATAGCATTCCGTCAACAGACGCCGATATACGGGCATTAATTAGACTATTTTGCCAGAGAATGGGAATATGTCAGACAAAGGAGGGAAACGAAAGCCAATTGAGGACAAAGGCAACTCCCAAGAGTTCTACGGAGCAGGAAAGAGGGGAACAAGAAATGAAAAAGGAAAGGAGGGCAAAGGAAACGATGAGGAAGTTGCTGGAGATTGAAGAAAATCAGCTTTCGGCAAGTGAGAGGGAAGAGCTAAAGGAGGCGATGGAGCAGTTCGAAGTTTCGCAAAGTAGGAAATTTCCTGGACTCAAGCCCTATTCCTCTAGGAAAAGGGTTGAGCTGTGGTTGGGCCCAAAATCTTAACTCACTTGCATACGTGTCCTCAAATTACTTTGGGCATAAGGGGTTTTGAAATGGAAATTCTTGAGGAGGGGGGGAGTTGTGCTGATTAGATACCCAACCATGAAAGCGGCTCCGTGCTTCATTTTGCACGCAATTTTCGTTAGACATCAATAAGACGAATGTTTTCATATCATCTCTCCCTCATATAATCATGCGAAGTGCATCTCAAACCTGGTGACATTACTCTCCACTACCAAAGCCACAACCCCAAGCCTCCCCACCCCTACGACCTCCTCCCTCTCTTCCCACTTCCATTCCCAATCTTCATCACCTCCACCTCCTCCATACCTCTCTTCCCATTCCTCACCCCACTCCCCTTCTTCCAATCCTCCTTAATCAAATCGGCCCCCTTCTCGGCAACGGCATAAACAGCCGTCTGAATGTTGTTCCTCACGTGCAACGGAAACACACTCGCATCCACAACCCTCAACCCCCGTACCCCATACACCCTCAACCTCTCATCCACCACCCCTCCCTCTTCCCTCGGCATCATACTACACGTCCCGATCGGATGAAGCTCACTACTCAACGCCTCTTTACAAAACTCCCCCACATTCTCTTTCGTAAGCTTCGAATATCCTGGATGGAAGGCCTTCCCTCCGTCTTTCAACAGTTTCGAAAAGGGCTCTTGCTGTGCTAGAAATTGCATGAACAGCGCCCCAGAGGAAAATAGTTCGAGATCGAGGGGATGGGAGAGGTAATTGGGATCAACGAGCGGAGCGATGGTTACGTCTTTCGATTTGATATGGATACTTCCTCGAGAGTAAGGCCGAGCTACGGCACAGGCAAATGTGATAAATGAACCTGGAGCGGGTACGGATCCATCACCGATAGCACCCCCTTTGTTGATTCCTAGGGGCATGTAGATGAATTGGTATGCGCTGTCTTCTGGGTTCAATATGGATTTGCCAAGGAGGGTATACTGTTCCTTGAGCGAGGGAGGTGCGTCAATTATCGCTGCTTTGATCAATTCTTTGATCGGCTCAGGGGAGATGTGCCCGACCTTGTCGTCGACTTGGGAATATGAGAGATTGGCGTTGCTGTTTAGGATCGTGCTCAGCAGGCCGGTTTGGCTAGAATAGTATTCAGCGAGGAGGGAAGCCTCGACACCAGCGATGGCTAGGCTGTCGTACGTAGTCACGCCCTCTGCCGCTTGGAAGACTAGATCTATCATACCGTGATCTTGGAAGTTCTCTCCAACGTTTGGGTTATCGACTGCGACGTCAATATCCAGAGGACCTAAGATGTCAGGATTGCCGATTCCAGAAAGTTCGAGGATTTGAGGGGACTGGATGGAGCCGGCGCAGAGCAGGACTTCGTGTGCGGCTTTGACGTGGTAGGGAACACCGAAGGAAGTAAAATCCACCCCGTTGGCGACAATCACACGGTGTTGATGTGAGAAGGTTATTTTCGTGACTTGGGCTTGGAGGAGGACGGTGAGGTTGGGGCGTCCGGCGTTGGGTTGGTAGTAGGCTGTTGCTGCGTAGCTCCGGGTTGCAGAGGCGGGGTCAACTGTTATTAAGTTGCTGATTTCCGTTAGCCAGCTGACAATTCCGACTTCAGATGTTTGGCTTACCTATAACCCCCATTCCCCAACCCTGACTGCGGATCCTCCTGCATTTTGAATCCTAATTTATCAAAAGTCTCTACCCACTTATCACCACCCACCCTCCTACTAGCTGAGAAACCTGTTCTAATCGGCCCAGCTCCATCATGCAGCTTTGGATCAATGACTTCTTTATTTACGTGGTAGAATTCTGCTGTTCCCGGGGAGGGCTTGGAGAAAGACTCAAACTTCTTGTAGTAGGGTGCAAGACCATCGTGTGACCAGCCCGGGTTGCCAAGTTTTCCCCAGTTATCGATATCTTCTTTTGAGGAGTAGGTACACATCATGCCGTTGATTGCACTGTGGGTAGTGAGTAGGAAGAATTGTTGGTGATGACAGTGGTACTGACCTTGAGCCGCCGAGGAGCTTGCCTCGAGGTTGGGCTATGATTCGACCATTGAGGGACTTTTGAGGGGTACTCTTGAATCCCCAATCATAATCTAGATTTCCTTCGATAGTAAAGGCCACTGCAACCATCAGCAAGAAGTCTCAGATCTCAGTCAGTTAACGCACACCCTGGAACAAGAATGTTTGGATCAGCAAGCCTGTTCATCCCCGCTTCAATCACACCGACAGTGACCTTTGGGTCTTCAGTGAGACGAGCTGCGACAGTCAAGCCTGCGGTTCCACCGCCAATAATGACATAATCATAGGTCTTGCTCGCGAACTCGGTCGGTGAGTCAATAAACATTTTGATTTAACTTGACAAGTAGCTTGCAGAAATGCTGTGAAGAGAAGTATGAGGAAGAGAATTTGTGAATTATATTTCTCTGGGTTCCAAGGTCTTTATGTACTTTTGGAGTCCCACGGAGACGGTGTAGGGCTGCAGAAGCCGTCAGCAAATGTTTACAGGGGCTGAAAATCAGGGTCAGCATGCTGCATCCTCCTACGACCCAGCTGAACATCTCGTTCAGAATGAATAAGCTGACTTCAAGGGGGGTTTGGGGCGTGGAAAAAGGGTAGATTGAATAAAATTTCCATTCCCGAAGAAGCCGAAAGGAGTTGACGGGCAACGGGTTGGCGCCCGAAGGAAAGCCTTGGTGCAACCACTGATAGACATTTCATTTCTAAGGCTTGAGCAAACCCACAAGGAAATGAGAGTATCAAAACTACCTCTACTTTGAGAAAAAACATGTACCAAAATACAGACCGCAGAAAGGGGCTGAGGGACAACGGGTGGCGGTCGTTCGTCCGCCATACGGCGTCGAACCCTGGAACTATCAAGTAAGCTGACTGGCTGAACATACCTCGACCATTCCAGGCAAATAACCCGAGGTATGAGAGATCAAGCGACAGAAGGGGTAAAGTAAAGGAATAAGGCGCAAGGCGTGAAAGCAGGAAGCTTTGGCAGGGAAAGCTGCGGAACAGAGACTTGCAGCTCGCAAGCTGTTGACAAACCATTATGAGCCGCTTAGAGATCCTGTTGAGCTCGAGAAGTCCTCCAGATCGGTTAGCAAAAACGAGAATCGACTTCAAAGGGTGTTATTGTTGTAGTGCTGGCTTCCTTAAGAAAGCAGCACCCGAATCTCCCCACCTGTCCTCGGGAACATATCCCTCAACAACCCCTCCGCCCCCTCCCCATGTTCCTCCTCCCACAACTCATCCGCCTTAATAAGCATCTCCTCCACCTGCTCAAAATCATCACAAAATTTCTCCGCCGCCTCCTCCGTAATCTCTCTCGCCAACTTGGAGCTCTGCAAAAAATTTAGATTTTCCGTCGCATCCATTAGCGCTGAAGGTAAGAAATCGTCTAAAGTTTGAGAGGCCTGGATAAGGGCATCAGGTTGGAAGGTTTCGAGGGTGCGGATGGATTTGAGGTTTTCGACTGAGTCGGAGAGAGGGGCAATGGCGAAGATTAGGGGTTGTAGAGCGGAGGAGTGTCGGAAGAAGGAGTATTGGTGGTCGATTAGCTTGGTGGCGTATTCTTCGATGCTGTCGTGGATTTCTTGTATTCGCCCGTTGGTGAAATCGAACGGAGCCAGGATATCCTTGGCTGCCAAGAGACAGTTGATTGCGAATATTGAATTTGCGGGTGTTTCCAGATCTTTGGCGATGTTCTCGCTCCCTTTCATGAAGGGGTCAAAAGATTCTGCTAGGATGGGCTGAAAGCCCGCTTCTCTGCTCTCCATAGAGGTGAATGATGTCTCGTACGTCTTCATAATTGCAGTGAGCTGCTTCAAGCCATCTTGCAGGAAATCTGGAGGCCCGAGATTCGGAGGTGCCGTGTGGGGTTCCGACTGGAGACCAGCGACATGATCTCTCATCAAGACTCGAAATTGGCGCAGAGCATTCTCCTCGAGACTTACCAATGATTCCAGAAGAACTGAATCATCTCCAAGAAGTTTCGAAAACGTGACCCGGTAGAAATTCAGAAGATTCGCAATCTTGTAAGCCATGATCGTCTCCTCGTGACTCTGAATCACCTGCCCAATCCGTTGCCTCAGCACTCTCGCAACTCCCGCCACATCCCGATCAACAAGCTCATTCAAAGCCCTCAGCCCATCAAAAGCACTCCCCTCATCCTCCTCATACCGATTCCACGGTTCACTATCCCTCCCTGCCTGAATCCCCTTCGCAATTTCATCTCCATCAGAAATAAACAGAACCTCCAACGCCTCTCTCTCACTAACCGTAGCCGAATGCGTCCACGCCAGCATATCACCCACATACCTCAGCGGATCATGAGCCACCAACTCTATCGGCTTGACACTTGAATCCGCCTCCCCAGTCACCGAAGTTCCTGTGAGTGCTGTGTAAAATGAATCACTCAGAATATTCTCCCTCGCCTCAGCAAAGAAATCCAGACAATTCTGAAAAAGAATCGGCCTCTCAGCCAATACCCTCAAGGCCCTTCTAATCGCCGAACTAATCTGCGGATTCTCCAAATTCAACCCCTTAAATTCCCTCTGAATCCACCTATACAGTTTCTGAAACGCCCCATTTAGATTCTTCGATACTTGTTCCATGATCTCCAATCCCAATCTCTGATTCTCCGTTCCTAGGAGTATTTCACAATCGATTTGGATTTTCTTAGCTCGAGCGAGTAGAGTGAAGAATTGATCATTGACGGGTTCGGCGGTGGAAGTGAGATTGGCGATATCGTCGTCGGACATAATGAAGTGGGCATTGAAGGCTTTCATCAGTTGTTGCTTGAATTCGACTTGGGAACGTTGCTTCATGAGTTCGGTGGCTTCCTCGAGAACGGGGGCAGTTTCCTGGTGAGCGGCGCTGATGTGCCTTTTCATTTCCTCGCAGCCCTGATTTAGATTGGCTATTGTGAGGCCGATTCTTTTTAATTGCTGCTTAAAGTCAATAACTGACTCCGAAACTTAAGCTCGATTTCATGATGGTAGAGAAATATAAGTGAGATGTGAGGAAGCAACACACCTCAGCAACCCTTCCAAACTCCTTCACCACATCCCCGTTACTCTCAATAACCTCCCTCTGCACATCCAACCTCAACTGTCGTCTTATCTCCGGATTATTTTTCAGCCCCTTCTTATCCAACAAAGTCAACGCATCCCTAATATCCGAGTCGGCATATGAGGCCGAAAGGACACTGGTGACTTTTGAAGACAGCGGATTGCTCCTAGCTTGAGTGCTGGTAGGAGAGGTTGAGCCATCACTGAACCCGGATTGTTTCCGAGAGATGAATAAATCTGTTGACATTGTTGATTTGAAGCCCAGGCTATTGGCTTGCTGGGGTATGGAAAGAAGGAGATGTGGTCAAGCAAATCGGAGTTGGATCACCTGACCTTCCCGGAGCGGAAAAACTCTTGGCTCAAAATATATCGACTTCGACCTCGCGAGCTTTAATCGCAGCTCACTCAAATCTTTCAATTGGGGGCTAATCGCAATCATGTCAGTTGCAAAAGCCATACCTGTTGCGAAGATGGTGACCCCTAAACCGTCCCTTACAGAGGTCAGCCGCGCATTCAATGGCGTGGTTGTATCGAGTGGGTTGATGGCGAAGACTGTGAAGGTTAGATGCGGTGATCAGCAGTGGAATCGGTTGATTAGAAAGGTATTCCCCTAATTTTGTACCCAATACAGCATTATATATCATAGTCCTTCACTCTCCCCTTCCACCAACTCTTTCTCTGCCAAAGTGGCCTTCTGAACCTAGTCCATACCAAGATCTAATACCTTGCCTTCACAGAATTTCAACAAACCAACCCATCACCTCGTCCACGACCCCCGCTCCTCCCTTCGCACCGGCGACATTATCTCCCTCTCCCCCGGCTTCGTCGTCTCCAAGAACGTCCACCACGTCGTAAACCACATCATCACTCCCTTCGGCGTTCCCATTTCAGAACGTCCCGCCATCCCTACCCGCGAGGAACTCATACAAGAGAAGATTGACAAGAGGATGCGGTTGGGGAAGAGTGTGGGGCATTTGGTTGAAGAGGGAAGAGGGACAGGGAAGTGGGATGGAGGTAGGATTGGGAGGAGGAAGGAGAGGAAGATGAGGAGGCAGGATGAGGGTGAGGGCGAGGAAGTGATGGAACAGAGGGTAGTCGAGGAGGGGGCGGTTAAGGTGGAGGTGGTTGTGGAGGGGGAGGTGAAGGTTTAAATTATGGGGAACTGTATTGTGGGCGATAAAAGTGAGGCGTTTGGAATCGGCCGTATATCATATTTGAGAGAGGATTGCATGGCGAGGAAGAATGTATGAGTATAGGATACAAATTGATATCAGGATGACATTGAAGTGAAGTGCGTTGATAATTATAGGAGAAATGATGTAATGAGAAAGTCACGTAGAATGATTGTCTTAGTCAAGAGAAATGTAGAATAAGTATTGACTCGATACAAATCTACAGCGGTTTAAACACCCTCAAGTACGCCGAGGTACTGTACCCTTCCTTTTTCCTGAGTGTCCGTCCCAACCTAGCCCAAACCATCGTAATAAGCCATCTAAAACATAAAAATTTACTTTAACAGTCATGAATCCCCCTATCCACCTCTCTCGCCAAACTCCCTTGCCCAATCCTCGAACTCTTTTAAGCCTTGTTTACTAACACTTGGTCTGATGTTGACTAGACTGGCCTCAAAGTCGATAAATTGGATCGGCCTAATTTGGTCCATAGACATCTCAAGTAGAGCTTCACCAAGGGAGCGGAGTGGACCCATAGCTGCGTCTTTAGCGAGAGCTGTAATATCTGAGCCCGAGAAACCTGGCATTATGTTAGTATGTGTTGGAGAAGTGCGTAAGTAGAAGTGACGACATACCGTCAGTAAGCTCCACCAATCTCGATATATCATCAGGAGATAGATTATGTTTCTGATGTCCCAAAAGCGTCATTAGTTGCGTTGCTCTCGTCTCATCTTCTGGCAAGGGAATATATTGTCTCCTGACGAATCTTCGCCTTGCCGCTTCATCAATGGCCCAAGGAAGGTTGGTAGCCGCTAGAACAAGTACTCGGGATGCATCACCACGCTCCCTCTCCTTCTCGGTTTGTTCCCTTCCTGCTGCTGCTCGTTGCAAGTCGCTCCACTGGATCAGAAACTCGGTCTTGATACGCCGCGTAGCTTCGTGTTCACCGGATCCAGATCGAGAGGAGAGAAGAGAATCGATCTCGTCCACAAAGATGATACTTGGAGCTAGCGCTTTGGCAAGTGAGAACAGTGCTCGAACAAGTTTCTCCGATTCTCCCAGATACTTGCTTGTTAAGCTGCTAGCTGAGATCGAGAAGAACGTTGATCTAGACTCCGTAGCCACAGCTCTCGCCAACATAGTCTTGCCAGTTCCTGGAGGGCCGAAGAGAAGCATGCCGCGAGCAGGCTCTCGCAGTCCCATGAAGAGATCTGGTCGGAGGAATGGATAAACGACTGCTTCTTTCAGCGCGTTCTTGGCAATACCCAACCCAGCAACATCACTCCAGCGTACTTGGTCTCCCTTCACCACAATTTCGTTGAAGATTTGCTTAGCGGCGGCTTCATCGACTCCTCTAGGAAGATTTTTCATCAAATGTTCGACCTTTAAATCCCACTCATCCTTTACTACATCAGTGTCTGAAGCTTGGGAATCGGAAGTTAGAGTCGTTGGATCTGCAAGGAGCGGTTCTTCCTTCTCCTTTTGCTTTTGCTTGGATTTCCTTCTTGCCTTAGAGGCTTGATTACCACTGCTATTGGTCTCATCATCAAAACTCGGTGAGGACACCTCTTCATCTTTTGGTCTCTTCGCCGCAGCTCTTCTCAGCTCTCTTCTTTCAGCATCCTTTTCAGCATGCCTATCTCGATGCCTTGGTGAAGAGATATTGGCTGGGACTGGCTTTCTCGTCAATTTGCTTGACAACGTCACTCGTTCTCCTTGGTCCATGGCTGCAGGTCTCCGTCGCAATGGAAGTTCTTGATCAGCTTTGCTCTTCTTTGCGGTGGTCTCGGGGTACTCTTTGAGGTATATGGGATATGATAGAGGTTCTAGTTTTCCGGGAGCCTTCCCGTGAGGGGGTGGGGGTGGGGGAGGGGAAGTCTTTTTGCTCTTGGAGGAACTAGATCCATGGATGTCTGGCGTAATAGGATCCAGGTCTATCAAACCTTGTACCATTGATGTAGTAAGCATTGAACCTGACACGGCACCTGGCTGGCCAGGGTCCGTCGGTGGGAAAGGATATGCATTAGAGCGACTAGAGGCACCATACAACTCGTTCTTCCCGGTCAAAAGATCTGGAGGACTTGGAAGCTGTGGATGCGAGTGATTGTCTTTTACTAGGGTCCTAGTTTTGCTATCATAGCGAACATTGTCCGAAGAGTTTGATCTACCTGGTGTGGGATCACTCGAACTACCCTTACGGGCAGATTCGGCCAGCGTTGATGAGCTATTAGAAGCCTCTGCCTCAAGACTGCCCCCAAGCCTGTCTTTGCCCGCTTTCCCAACCGATTGCCAGGCAAGTGTAGCTGCTTTGTTCGTGACAGGATTTTCCTTTTGGGTTGCTGAAGTCCTTGGCCCTCTTGGGCTTGGTTTTCGCCCACTCTTGTCCCCAGATCTCAACGTGTGGAGCATCGTTCTCCCTTTTTCTGGACTCGGACTCCGAGAACTCTTCTTCATAGGAGGTGCCAACAATGGAGTATATGTTGGTGTGATCGTTCTCGAGAGATTCGGCGGAGCGTTCAGAGAGGAAGAAGCGCCACTCGCAGACTTGATTCCAACCACCGCTTGCTCAGAACTGTTCTTCGACAAGAAAGAAGGCCGTTGTGGTAGAGGTGGCGGGGTTGGCCTGGACAGTTCGGGATAGTTGACAGCTGGAATCGTGCCATTTCCAATGAACCCGCGTTCATTGTTCTCAGATTCTGAGGATTGTCTTGAAGTCCTTGACGAGGTCTTTTGTATCTTCCCATTAGACTCATCCGGAGATTCTGATTCCAGCCTTGACTGCTTCAGTGCCTCGAGTAGATCCACCCGTTCCTTGCACTGCATCTCCATGTCTCGTAGACTGTCCTTCAATGCCTTCTCTGTCTCAGATCTTGGAATATAGCCTGCAGGTACACGGTATGCATTGTGGTAGTATATCTGGTCGAGGGCTGAGCGCCACGACCGTAAGGCTTCAGCTTCATTGCCCTGTCAAACATTAGAATTAGCCTTATAATCTCCCTCACCAGATTAGGTTATATCCTCAGCTCTCTGAGCTAGCATCATCAGAAGAGCTGTTCTTACCTGGCCTTCAAAATAAACAGCGGTGGAGCATATTAAATAACACTCATCGTACGTCTTCTGCAATGAAGAAGAGGTCTTGTTTCGCATCATGGCCGCACCGGTTCGAGCTGTCCCTTCGGGAGGTCATGAATATTGTTTATAGAGACTGTCAAAAGATCTGAATAGGTTGTTGCTGCAAATGCTTCGTTGTTTTGGTGATCATGTGCTTCCTGAAGTGCAGGTGGTTCTTGACGAGGCTTGGGTAACGAGTGACGTAGGAACAACCTTGAAGTTGCACCCCGCCAATTCTCGGGATGATCAACAACAACACTTTGCTCCCTGACTAACAACACTCCTCGCTCAATTCACGATATAAGCTCTCTGCTTCGAGTGTTTTTGGACAGTTGCGAGAAAATGGCCCTCGGATTGAGAAGTTCTTGAAGCCCACTAGAACGATACAAGGTGGGGCGCTCTACGTCGTTAACCTGTGCCACCTCGGGCAATAGTGGCTTAGAGGCAGCCTCATCATCACTGTTATTAGTAGTCTGCCTGCGTTGAGTACTGAATATCGCGATATTTACTAGAAGAGGGCATTGTTACGCTGCTACGAGCCAATACGTAGACGCCGATAAGACAGACTTTTGACTCCCACACCGCAGACTGACGAGAGTTCTCGACTTCTGCTGGCTTCATTCACGACCGGATTTGAGAACCTGCTATTCACATTTCTGCTATTATATAAATTTGGTCTCTCTGCAAATGCTCAGGACCTGGTTCGTTCAATTGATCAAAGTCCCTAGGCATGTCACTCTCCAGGGTCTTTCCCCACTCCATCAATGACTTTCCCTATACAACTTGTCTATATTCTATCGAAATCCCTGAAGCAACCAAATCGCCTTGAATATCAAAGATTTTAGAATTTTTCATTACGTTTTGATTATCGGAACCCCTAATATCCAGATTGTCTTAGAAATGCAAACTTCAAATCTACATGAGTACTTAAAGTTCCTGGATATTCAAATTGTCCTAAATATTTAAGTTGGTCTACTTATCAGGTTCGTCGCAGGTACTAAACATGTATCGATTTCAAAACTGTCCTGATTTTTTTCAAATTGGCTTGATATTTTCAAATTCCCTAATTATTCAAAATTTCCTGGTTATTCAAATTATCCCGGGTGCCTGTCCCCACTTTTGACAGTGGTCTGGATTCAACGGGGTCACCTCGAACCTTCTAGTTAATGTTGTCGAGGCAGAGGACCTAGCCAGTTCGACCTCGACGATCATACCTAATTGGGTACATGAGCAAAGAAGTTGATATGTCTTTGGGGACATGAGGTACCAAATGCTCCTTCCAAATAATGAGACAAGCCCAAAGTCTAGGCTGGGCTGGCCCAAGATTAATCGTGATGCGATTATTCAATCAAATTTACAACCAGTGATGTAATGCCATTTTTTTATTTTTAGTGTGATTAAATCACATCATAATACAATTTCTTGATATATGTTTTTAGTATTATTTAGTATTATTTCTAATTATAGATATTTTGATTTCTTAGCGATTAATCGCGATTTCTGGGCCAGCCTAACTACGAACTCTCCAAGGAAATTCTGCTCGAGTCTTCGGTACAGGCTGCCCACTACTCCCCTGGTCTCGGTGAAGTTTTGTCTCATCATGTGCCGACCCCGTATCACTCTCTTGCCCGGAATCCCATGGGCCTGTGGCTGTTGAGGGATGGGCCATTCGGGAGATTGAAAGATGTATTCGAAATATGCGGGATGCTTGTTCAGAATAATGCAGCTCGATCTGACTAAGCATATGTGTATAGAGCGATGCAAGATCAGAAGGCATTGTTCCAAGTCGTCTCTCAAGATCCTCAATGCCGTCAAGGTTCAGGAGTCCGCTTCAGAGTGATTGGATGACGAACATTACCCAGAGAAATACCCCTGACGCTTTTGTAAAGATTTCATGCGCGAAGCGTTCTGCATGTTGCGGCTCTGCTTTTTCTAAAAGCTTCATTCTCGCATGGCCAAGGAGCTTGTCGTCAACAAAAGCTTGAATATCAGGATGTGTCAAGTCTTGTACTGTAAGCGTAGGCTATGCAAGCCTTTGAATCCCTGATCAAAGGCAGCACTCGGTCTGCTCGAGGCACAAATCTTTATTTTAACGGGAGATAACCGGGCAATTTCATCAAAAAGCTCTGCAATTTCCTCATGATCCCCTCCATACTCATTAAGTGCTTCAATAAATAAGCAGAACCTGGGATAGCAATGATCGAGAGAGAAAAAAAAAATCGATAGAGAGCTTTGCTCTGGCAATCTACTGTTCCAAAAGAAGAACCTAGTGAGCTCGAGATTTTGCCTCATAGTCCACTTGACTAAGCAAATATTGGTCTGTTCACTATCGAATATGAATTTCATCAGTGTGCTCTTGCCACTCCCGGCCTTTCCTTCGATCCAGTAAAGTTCCTTGCTGTCTCTCCCAAACCAGTCTATGAATTCACTCCAAGGTTTTCATCCCCGTTTCTCAAAAATCCATTGAAATGCCGTTCGGTGATGTTCTTTAATTTTGATATAGCGAGGACCTCTCGTAGGAAATCTTGGGCTTTGGAGTAGGCGAATCTCCGATGACTGAGCGTTTGCTAACGAGTGAAGGATACATTGGCTCTGAATTATCTCGTTCTTCATTGCATTTTAGGGAAGGACAAGGGCTTTAATCGTATTGTGAGAATTCGTCAGAAGACTGGTGGTTGCTTCGTGTCCCAGATCTAGCCCGTCGGCCTTATTTCTGCGAAAGGCTAGAGAATGTCACCCTGCGCTATATATAATAAAAATATAAATAGAGTCAAGAATTATAATAAGCTTTATATTTTTATGAAATACTCTGCTAAGTATCATACGGTTTTTATAAGCTATAATTTAAGCGAGAGTACGAATAAAAACAGTGGTGTTAAATTATTAATAGCTTTATATTAATTTAATTTGGCGTAGAGCGGACTTTATTTTATTCGATGTTATATATTAGAGAAAGTCTAACGAGTAAGGGTATTCCCTTATTCTTAATAGTGATATTGGTAGTGATAATAAGGTTTGGTACCTATATAATCCTTGCCGAACTTACTTAGTTTTACCGATAATAAACGCAGTGAAAATGAGCGAGGTTTCGATTATTACGGAGCGATATTTGAAGAAAAAAATCATACGTCAGAAGTATTCAGAAGCAAGGAGCAATGTTTACTGACCCTACTCTTATTATCGTGACATAGGGTTCGATGCTCTAGATAAATAGGGATGGGATGGGAATGTTGGTACTTGTTAGGCTAACTATAGCCCTATAAGGTTACAGCTTTAGCCTGTAGAGCTAACTCGTAAGCTCCTTCAACCGTAACCGCCAGTCCATCCACAATGCATATTCCTTGTCGTTAATATATTTGACCTCATCTCTCGTATTAGGATTCAATTTCTCTCCTCTTCGGCATAAATAAGACTAAGTTGTTTCGTGATTTTGAAATCGAATGGTCCATTATCTATGAGCTAGATACATGACATGGATATTCATAAAGAGTTTACGAAATGGGCTGTCGCTCGTGGAGTGCAGCTCAATGGCATCGCGACACATAAATTCCCTGGTCGAGGAGTCGGTATCATCGCCGAGAAAGACCTCAAGGTATGTACTGTACAGGATATTCGCACTGTACGTACAGCTGTACAGTAGAATGATTCATGTGTGGTTTGTATCATAGGAATCTTTCCTTGCTCCTGCTGCTCCTTCTTTACCACTCTTTCTCGCGAGCGCATTGTGACTGACAGTCAATCAGGCGGGAGATACATTATTGACCGTCCCTATCGCTGCGCTCCGAACAGTCCAAACAGTCCATAAGAGCATCTCTGAACCCATCGGCACTATCACCGTGCAAGGTCTCTTGGCTGCCGAGCTCGCCATGGACACGTCCGAAGTTTGTGTTCCATGGCGAGCCGTTCTTCCCACCAAAGAGCACTTCGAAGAGTCGATTCCATTGATGTGGCACTCTTCGCTCCAAGCGCTCCTCCCACCAGGATCGTCATCTCTATTAGAAAACCAAAAGAAGAAAATCTCCGTCGACTGGACCACGGTCTCCACGGCTTTCCCCGCTCTCTCGTACGATCTTTACCTCTATCACTGGTTCATAGTCAGCACCCGAACATTCTACTACACCTCCCCAGAAATAGAAACCAAAAAACCCCTCGATCACAACGATTGCTTGGCGCTCATTCCTTTTGCCGATTATTTCAACCATTCTGATGTTGGCTCCCAAGTCACTTTCTCGCCCTCCGGATACAAAATCTGCACGGATCGACAAATTGAGAAAGGAGAGGAAATATTTACAAGCTATGGCAATCATAGCAACGATTTCTTGCTTGCTGAATATGGATTCATTCTGGATGAGAATAAGTGGGATGAGATTTCCTTAGATGATGTTATTCTACCGTTGTTTTCTGAAGCGCAGAAACAGAAATTGAAGGAGACGGGCTTTTTGGGCAACTTTGTTCTGGGTAGAGAGACGGTGTGTTATCGCACCCAAGTTGCGCTGAGATTACTGTGCCTCCCACCCAATAGATGGCAGCGTTTAGTGGCAAATGGTTTGGAGGATGAAGACAAGCATCAAGGGGCCGTGAATAGAATTCTGTTGAAGGGTTTGAAAAGTTACTTGGATGTTGTTCATGAAAACCTGAAGCAAGTAGAGGTGCTTGATTGTGGGCTTGCTAGCCAAAGAGACACCTTGGGCAGACGTTGGAAACAGATACACTTGCTTCTAAGCGCTGGTATAGGTAGGATAGAAAAGTAAAACTCGAAAGATCTTATCCCAAACGAAAGAAATTCATCTATGAGTTAGTTTACCTTCAGCTTTGACTCTGTGAGCTGTTTCGTCACTTCAGCCTTCGTGCCTCCGAAGTAAGGATGCAGATGCTTTATCAACAGTTCATCATCCACTGAGTTCATTGGGATTTGGGGAAATACAGGTCTACCGTCTGCCCAGCACCTTGCCGCTTGAATTCCCGGACATTAAGTTATCCGTCAGCCTTCCTCACTTCCTCGGCCTCAACCTGATGACCTAGCCTCACACTCACTCATTGGCTTTTCCGCCATTTCTCCCGCGTCGTTTTCGTCTTCGTCGTCCTCTCCCTCTTCCTCGTCCTCCTCCGCTTCCTCTTTCTGATCCTGACTCCCACCCCCTAAAGGCCGCTATTTGGAGTGCGGTACATCGTCCAGCCTCCACTTCAACGTCGGCCCCAACCTTTAGCAGCATTTCCACTACTGCCTTTTGCTTATTTTCAGCTGCCCATACTATCGCTGTCTTTCCCCAGCGATCAACAGCATTAACGTCGGCCCCCTTTCCCACCAGCAGCTCTACTACCGATTCGCTGCCATACTTCGCGGCCCAGTGAAGTGATTTTCGTCCATGATAATCCTTCGAATTGACGTCAGCTCCATTTTGAATTACAATCGCCATAAATTCAGACATGGTCGCTAGCAGCATCGATGTCCATCCGTACGCGCTCGCATTGACGTCGGCCCCGTTCTCAACTAAAAGCTGCACAACCACCTCATTCCCATTGTTGGACGCCCAGTGCAAAGCTGACCGCTGATCATATCCCCTTATGTTGACATTGGCACCATTGTCCAGCAGCAACTGCACGCCTAATTACCTTTTCGTGAAGCTGATCCCCCGAAAGATGAAAACCCCAGTTGTGAGAAGCGTAGTAGAGGAATTGATACTCTTGCAAGCGTTGATATAGCCCCTCTCCATTACTGCATGGTCCTCTACTAAAGATATCGAATGACAAGTAGGTGAGACACACCATCGCAATCTTGACTTCTGGATCTGCAGGAGTTTCTCGCGGTTTTTCTCTAGATATTCCTGCAAGGTGTAATGTACTAGCCCCACAGTGCCACTCTTTTCGTCAATCCTGATCAGACCAGCAGAAATAATAAGCAGAATCTCAGTCTCCGGAAAAGCATCCTCGTCTAATCTAGTATCTCCGACTTCCACAGCCAAAGCATGGATTAGCTCTTTCACGGTAAGCGGCCTCCTGGCACAAAATATGTAGGAAATTGCTCTCCTAGCTAGTTGACTATCTTCTTCTTGCTGGTTCTCAATTCTCGCTATCGCTTTACCGTAAAATTCAAAAACGCCTCCTGGCAATGCGTTTATTGTCTTTCGAACTATCTTGACACTCTGCTATTAACGAAGGTAATCTATCTGGAGATGTGCAAGCAGGAACCGAGGTAGTTTACTTTAATATGTATAGCGAGACTACTTGAAGGCGTTCGTTCACCTTCGTATAAATAAACTTGTATGCCAGCAGCCTTTCACTCAGGTTCTTAACTATATCCTCCTTCAACTTGAGGTTCCTAGCAGTTAGCAAAGACAGTAAGCCAAGATCTAGTATATATTGGTAGAGATATAAGAATATGTATTTAGTGGATTCTTTAAATAGCTTGTAATGCATTGCATATAGCTTGTTTGCCATATCCTGTCAATTTGGACGCAGAGGTACGGCTTATTGCTTCAGCCTCGTTACCCTTGCCTTGATACCACAATATTATAATAAAAGTGGTTTATATTCCTATAAACCGCGGGAGAGCTTCTTCTTATATAGATATCTCTGCGCTTTCATATACACCGCGGGCTGTGAGACTCTGTATCACAACAGCCATGCCCTAAGGCTCTAACAAGATGGTTAAATCGGGCAACCGATCCCGCAATCTAGGAGAATAAAAGCTTTATATAAGCTGAAGGATTTCCTAATTGAATAGCAGCTTTGTGCTCAACTCAAGTTGATATCTTAACTCATATTAGTATAACCTCGACGAACCCAGAAGCCTTTCAAGTTTTTTCGACTTGACTTAGCGTAATCCCCTGCCTTACCCAAACAACCCTAGCGAATAGTCGGTTTATTGCAACCTCCTCTACGTCTCCCTTAGCTATAGTGTAAACATAGCCGCTAATTCCAGAGGGTTTGCGTTGCTTGGAGTAGGTTATGCCTTTGTCGCGTGGCAGAGTATTAAGTAGTCTATATCATGCTTCTTAGCAATTACTAAATAATTAAAATCAGAGACCTTCAAGTTTTTTAAAGCAGCTGCTTAACGCTTCTTGCTTTTCAATTTTGGCTTTACTTTAATAAATACGATTAGGGTGGATTTGGGGCTTTAGTAAAGCGTGCAAGTAGTACCTCCGTAGGCCATGCTCGTTCCTGTCTTAACTTAAATTCAGACGCTTTACAGACCTTGTATTATTGGGTGGTCACCTATTAAAGCGAGAAACTTAGCTAAAAGCGGTATAAGCGCCAATTTATCCCCTTGCACCCAAACACTCGGTATACGAAAACGTGCTCTCATTGATCAACCTATTTCAACCTATCCATATACTGTGAGCTACTGCGCGCTAGCGTAAGTAGTGCTAATTTACCAATGTTTTACCGGCGTTTTTGGCATAAGGCACCGAAGGGTCTGAATTTGCGGTAAGTCCAACCATTTCTTCTTCCAACAGATCAAACGAAAAACACAATTTATCTTCACCATCAACAACCCAGAAAGACTAATTGAACCAATTATTCTCATGGCTAAACTTAAACCCACGTTCACACTTGTGGAGATGGAAATGAAGTTGGGATACAAAATCGATTCCTCAAATTATCCCGATGAGGACGCGAAGCGCTTCTACTCCGATCTCAGACCAGTTCCGAATAGTCTTTACGAGAGAACCAGAAAGGAATTCGAGGACAATAAAAAACAGAGGCTTTGCACAGAATATAAAACCATCTCGGAGAAAGTTCTTCCGGAGTTTGGAGTACCCCAAGTAAGCCAGCCTCTATCCTAGCTCGTCAAGCTAACATGGTCATAGACAATTGCATATGGCCAAGATACAGTGACATTTACACGCAGAACTTATACTGGCCTCTACAGTTTTGCTGTTGATATTCACTATGATTTCGGACTCGACTTACCGTTGCTATTCACCAAAAATGAAGCAATTAGGGCCATGACCGTTCCAAAGGTAGGCATTACACCAAAACTTCTCCAAGCCAAACTAAACCGGTATATAGTTGCAACCTGATTCAGTTCATAATCTGGGTTCGATGTTCTTCAAGCTCCCGAAAGAACTTCGTAACAAGATATATATTTTCGCACTCTTAAAAGGAGAGTGGAAAATAGGAGATATTGATAATTTTAATGAGCATAACTTTGCTAGAGGCATAGGTGATCTTAGTGGTTTCTATTTTCCACTAAGTAGCCTCGCTGTGCTCAGAGTTAGCAAACAGATGCGTCAAGAGGCACTGCCTATTGCGTATCGTCGGACGGTGTTTCACTTGGATGATTTGGACGACCTCATTAAGTTACTTATTGCAGTTGGCAACATTGGTCGCGACAACATTGAGTCACTGGAGCTTGCTTGGCAAAGCAGAACCGACTTTGAGTGTCAGTGGGCTGAAGCTCCAGTCCCTAGCGAATATTCGTTAACTTTGCCAACCCTTCACGTTGCAACGTGTGTCCAGCTGCCCAAGCAGTGCAAGAACCTCAGATACTTACGGCTTTATTTCGAGAGCGACCTTATACTGGACATGTCCCCGGAGGACGCTTATAAAGCTGATCCTGGCATTCGTGAGCTTTGCTCCGTTCGAGGGATTGAAAGGGTAGATGTCTGGGATTTGGGTTATGAGCCACTAGAACAGTGTAGCTTTGTCAACTGGCTGAAAAACGCGATAGAGTCTTCTGGAGAGGATGGACAAGTTGAGAAGGGATTTGGCAAACAATCCTGTGACTAATGAGCTGTATTGTTGCTAGTAGCTTAGCTAGTTAGTTCAAAGACGAGATCGAAGTCACGATTATTAGAGAATCACCTCCTTATTTTAATACACTATCCTGACCAGCGCTACAAACGATATTGAAAGTATTTAAGTATATACTAAGTATATTTTGAGTATATTTGAGATGAGTAAAATATCAATTTTTGAGTTTAAGTTTAAGTTTAAATAAAATAAAATATATACTTCAAGTGCCTAAAGTATACTTAAAAGGTATATACTAAGCTTATATTAACTAAAACCTTTTTTACTTAACCTTGGTTAATTCTCGAGTTTTATTAAAATAAATATAGTTTTATAATTAAACTGAGACGCTGACTCTGCTTTTGGCCTGCTTTTGGCGATGCTGGGTTAAGTAGCCATATGCTTATAGCTCATGGCTCATGGCTCTGGCTACGGCTCATGGCTCAACAAGTCATGTGCGCTGAGCCTCTTGCCAAGCCGCTAGCCAAGGCCACGTACGCTTACCTGTATATATTCCTTGTACCTCGTTTTTATAGCTCTATAGTTTTGAATCCTCGAATAGGTTGTGCCGTCTCGTAAACTTTATTTTAATTTTCATAAATATAAATATTATATATTGAAATTTTCACGTGTATTAATAATGTATTCGATTTTCTTTAAATTAAGTTAATTATAAATTTGGATTTAACTTAATTCAACTTATTCCTTAAGCTGATTTTAATTTATATAAAGCAAATAGTTTTATTAGCTTTTTAGTTATTTATTATTTTAATTTAAATATAAGCTAATTATAACTAATTTCACATTTTATATTGCTATTTTTTAAACTAAGTATTAATACAAGACTTATGATAAACACTCAAACCATTTTCATGCCTATCCTCATTCCCGCCCTCATTCCCCCCTTATCTCATCTCGAAGAAAGAAAAAACTCGAGTCCCTCCCCTGGGTAAAACTTGTATCTTGGTTAAGTTAAATACTCTCTTGTATCAGATAAAGGTATCCATCTGTACACCTGTTGCACACTTGCAAAAGCAGAGCACTGTACCCTAGGTTAATTTCTCACGCCCTTTAGCAAGGAAAGGAGGAAGGGGCTGGAAGGGTTCGATGTGGAGACTTCCTCCGAGATCTTTGTCCAGATATGGAGTTAAAATTGGAGAAATCTTAAATCCGGAGTCCTTCCAAGGAAACAGTCATTCTCACAATCTAGAGTTCTAAGAGTACCTGGTCAAATGTATTTATTCATTATCTCTACCACCCTCCAACCCCCTTTCCCCTATAGAGCCATTATACAAATACAAGATCTGAACCCTCCCTTCCTCCCCCATCCACTTATCGCAGCTCAATCGCAGCATCCCTCGGTAATGGAATGCCCCACCACCACACACCAGCAACTAAAGCAAAAAAGAAAACGCCATTCCAACCCTCAGCTGCATCTCTCCCACGGAGGAAGGGTAGAGCAAAGCCACCGTACAAGAAATCTAGCGTGTGGATTCGAAGAAATATGTACAAATCGTTCGGTCGAGAAACTTTTCGTTTATGTCAGATTCGTTAGTGGCCCCCGAGGAAGAATTGTAAGTTTATCGTGATTGGAGAAGATATGATAGGATGCGAGAACGAGGTTGAAGTCGTGGGAGCAAAATATCCAAAGATGTTATTGCTTTTCGATGTTCCCAAAACGCCTGAAACCCAAAGTTTGAGTATGTGTGTATGCATAATGAAGAATGTTGTTAGGTACCGAGATTGGAGGTCTGGTCATCACTGTAACCTCTTTCATTGGGGGCTTCCTCATCGCAGGGAGAATTAGATGTTAGCATTGTTTTGGCGGATGAAGTATGCCCTGAAACCTGTTAGTAAAGGAAAACTAATAGAAGAGTCACAAAAACTCACTTGCAAGCCTCATACGCCGACCAACAAATAGCCGTACTAGGCATCGTGGTCACTACTCTCGGTCTGACACCCTTGAAGAACCCCGCAAATCCCTCTCTCCTATGCAATAGCCGGCACCCCTCCATAAACCCATTCACATTTCTCAGCTCAGCATCATGTGCCGTACCTCTCGTCTGCAACATCGTCTTCACCACATCCATCGGCGTTGTCAAAGCTGCTGCGAATCCTCCTGCTACACCACCTGCTGCGCAATGTGTGACCGGGTCGTATTTCTTAGAGGGGTTCATGAACGTCGAGATGGATTCGTAGGCCAGGAATTGGAGGGCCGTGAAGGGGACGGTCATGGAAAGTGTTGTGGGGTAGGAGACGTAGAAGGCGGAGAGGCCTTCGCTGCGGTAGACATAGCGAGCGCAGTCAGTCATAGATTTGTACATCTTGTGAGAGTCGTGGATTTGCATTCTTTGCTTAATAACTGTTTTCCATTAGTCGTTTCCTCAGATGAGCTGCGAGAGGTGTGGTTACCATCAAAAGGGTTCATCAAAGCATCACTCGCAATCGTTGCGCAAGCACCACTTGTTGCTATCCAGCTGTTAGCTAAGCCCTCACCAGAATCCCCTAGCTCCCGAAAAACTACTTACCAGCAGCCAAAGGATGATGGACACCCGCCTGATTACCTCCCATAACATGCTTTACAGCTTCATAAGTTGCAAAATACACCGCATGTGCCGGTCCTATCCCATGTCATCAGTATCCCTCTTTTTCGCTATCAGCACCCGGACTCACCAGCCCCAACCACCACGCTCGACATGCCGCGCCATAAGCTGAGGATTCCCTCCCCCGTGGCTATTCGGTATCCGCCCTGTATCATGCCATTGTAGACCGCGGACGGCGTTGGATTCAGGATTTGCATGCGTGTCTGTCTAGTGTCAACAGCAGTCCTTACATCATAACCCCAGAGGGCCAAAACAAGCATTGGCGCACCTTGATTGCATCAATTGGATACATAACCGTATGCTCCTATTCAATGATCAGCTACCCCTGTCCTCCCTGCAGCAGTTAATGCGATGACCTACAGCAATCCCGGCAAAAGCCCCGGCAGTCATATTCTGTAGCAGAGAAAAGTTTGGCGGCAGTCCCTCATAGCTATACGCCCATCAGCTTCATCCCTCTCCAAACACGCCGATAAAGAGGGTAAATAGCTCTCGCAGCGGGATACATACTCGTAATCTTCTACAGGCTCTGCACTTGGCTGGGCCATCGGGGCGGCCACGGCCACGGATCCTCCTCCGTAGGTATTGGGTTGCAAAGCCAGGATGCCGGCCTTACTTCACCTGCTGCTGCGAATGCCTTCAGCTCTCACAATCAAGCTATTAAGCAGGATATCTGCAAGTTGGAAATCGTTGCTTGTTGCGGAAGAGAGAGGAGTGAAAGGCTTGGTGTTGGTGGTGTTGGTGGTGGAGGTGGTGGAAGTGGTGTTGGTGGTGGTGAAGGGGCAGAGGACGAGGCGATGATGAAGCTCTCACTCCTCGGACTCTCTGGTTAGGAAAAAGTAGATTGACAGATGCTGGCTCAGCTTGTCAAGCGAACAGGGGTTGCAGCCGCAGTCGCAGTCCCGTCTCGCCGCGGCGATGCTCCTGCCTCTAAGGCTCCAGCCCTCAAATCGCTATATTACCTAAGCACAAAATCGAAGCTAAAAAGCAACGTATTTATTTGGATTTGTTACCAAAGAAATAAAGAATCATCCTCCTTTCTTTCCTCCAGCTTATCCGGCTTCTAAGCTTGAACGAGAATGGTGATCAACAGGGCTGCCACCAATGGCAGCAGGCTACTTCCAGTGTTCAACTGCCTCCTTAACACGGCGTGGCTTGATACCTATCGTGTACGAAAATACACTCAAAAAAATAAACTTATCGCTCTATCTGATAAGACAAATATCTTCTCTCGTAAGCTTCGTACGTAGTACCTACTGGTCCTCCTCTTCCACCCCCTTCAAATCCAACTCCGTAACCGCAGTCCGCTGCCCATGAATCAGCAATTCCTTCATCCAGAGTCCAGACTTCTCTTCGGGAAAACCTCCCACGACCCCTCGGCTCCCGAGTCCCGAGTCCCGACTTCCCAGCCCCGAAGCCGAAGCCGAAGCCGAAGCACAGATCAGTTGCATAAATAAATCCGCGTCCGGGTGTTTGGGGCGCCGTACAACGTCATTGTGGTGTGGTGGTTCCTAGATACTCGTACGAGTGTGGGATCTGCCATGGGAAATAAGACATCGGTGTCAGATCCCCATGTTTTTGGGACGGCAATGCGTTGGTGTTGCTGTGCCTTGGGGCTGTGAGTGCGGGAGGTCAGGTAAGTACCTTGCTGCTACAAAGTTAGATAAATACCTACTTAGGTACAGAGGTACGCCTTAGTTTCTTGGTGGAAGGGCTTGTTATGAACCCTTTGGAGTGCGGACGTCGTGGAGAAGTAGAAATCACCCATGTAGTCTTGCGGCGGAGGTACTGTATGTAAAGTTGTGAATTCATTGGGTGAGAGGGAAAGGAATCTTGGAGACTGGATGACTTGCTTTTCATGCCGTGAGCAGAACTGCACAGCATCACCACTCTTTAAATATATTTAAATAAAAGAGCTTCGAGGATTACTCATCACAAGACTCACAACATGTATTGAAGATTCCCTCTCGTTCAATGGCTAATAGACTACAGGTGTAATGCATCTCATCTCAGTCAACTCCCCGCCGTAAATATCAAAGAACCGGCCCAGCATCCTATTGATCCCATCCCATGCTCCAAACTCCAAACAAAAATAAGCTCCTGTTCTGAAACCTCAACTCTGGTTCTCAATTCCAAATTTAAATATTAACCCCCGGCCTCCCATCTGTCTGCGCCTTCTGGAACTGATACAACAACCCCAAAACCCCTCCTCCAGCGGGCTCCACATCCTCCGCTGTTTCCTCTCTACTCAAAGCTGCCGCTCTCGTCGGGCTCGTCTCCCACCTCGACTCTTCCAGCCCCATCCCACCAACCACACTCTCATACGGATCTCTACCCCTTAGCGCTCCGTCCTCGTCTTCATCTTCAATCGGCGCTTCGATGATATTGCGGGGAGCGTAGCGAGAACGCGAGGGAACGTGGACACTGCGAGTACCGAGGGCGGAGGATGAGGGCTGGTGATGCGGGTCTAGGAGAATGGATTGCATTTGGGAGTCGTGTACGCCGGGCGCTGGGAAGCGCGATGAGAGTTTACCGGGTGGTGCTCTGCTTCCAGGCCGACGCTCGCTGCGTCCCATTCTAGAACCTTGCATATCTGCTGCTAGGGTTGGTGACATGAGACCAGGGAAGGCTGGTGGGGGGTGGAATTGATGGTTCCGCATCCCAGGCGGGACGTGTCCTTGAACGGCTGTCTTCGGGTTGAGAAGGTAGTTGTCCAGGAAACCGAAGTACGAAGCCGCCATCTTGCCGTGTTTGGTGGAGTAATAGTCATCTCTGGAATCGGCATTGCCACCACCAAGCAATGGTCGTCGGCCATCACCCTTCTTAAAGTCGAAGACTGCAAAGGAGCAGACATATCCCACACCATCCACATGAATGGTAAACTCTCGGAAGAAGTCGATGATCTGGTCGCTACACCTCGGCAGACTGAACCAGAGAACGAAAGGAGTAATAATAATGCTAAGCACTTCTTCCAAGAATATCATAATCTTCAGTTGATAAAGTGCCGAAAATTCTCTTTTCACTTCATCGCTGTGAAGTCGGTCCTGCCAATTACTAGGCATGTAATGAGTGTAATCGATTACATTTCGGAGTGCATATTCCGGTTCGAAGACAAGGTTTTCGTCCGGTATGCTTCCATTCATGAAAGCCCAAACCGCACCAAAAACTGTGACATAGAAGACCACAGTCCTGTCAGGCGTGAGCTGGAAGTAGAGGAATTGATCAGGGTCCCATAATGTGATCACAGCAAGTACTGAAACTACTGCCCCGGCTACAAAGGAGGAAAATCTGGCAAATTGCACAAATTTGACCTTTGGGAACTGATCTAGGTATCGTGACGCAAATGGGTATGACATATTAATTCTCTTGTGGAATAAATGGTGGAGCTCGTTGAATTCTCGGAATTTCCATTCAGCTAATGGTGTGTATTGGCGAGATCCAAGTGCTGCTGGGTTCTTCTGATATTCCTGGAGAATTGTGAGCAACGGATATTATCCGCATATTGATAACTTACATTGAAATATCTCAAAAAATATACAATCATGAGATATACAACGATGACGGGAGCGAAGATAACGTTCATGAAGCCAGCAAACAAAAATCGGCCTCGCAAAGAGTTACTCAGCTCCCTTCTTTTAGAGTCCTTCAAGAAGAGTTGTCTGACTTGACCCTCTTCATTAAAAACGAAGTCCATGATACACCAATCCAGATTCCACAGTAAAGTTCTTGAGAATAGTTTCCGGCCTGGCGTAAACGGAAAGGGTATTTCCAAGTCCAAGATGTCCTTGTTAAACATAGCGATGAGGTAATTCTCCCTTCTCATGAGCCGATTCGCAATATCATGCGCATCAAGTCTTTGCTTCGATTGGCTTCCAAGGTATTTCCGATTGGCAGGAGATATTTTATCGGCTGTCATCGGATTCGCATCTCGGAGAGCCATTATTCTGACGACAAGATCTTGCCATGAGATGGTTTGCATGTCGCTCTCGGGGACTTCGAGAAGATACAAATAAAAGTCTCGAATCCGCATCAAGTGAGGAATACCCATTACCAGCTGAAATATTCTCCAGAGAACATGAAGGGTAAACAACCAAATAATGAGATTTGGCATTCCAGATATGTTCTTAGTGCACTGTTTTACTAGAACGTCGGACAGCTTTTTGCTATCACTGTGAGCAAGTTTGGAATAATCTACACACTGAGTCAAGAAAGTCGTAAAGACTGCCACGAAAATCAACTGTCTGTAATCAAGGTCAGTTATATCCACGAGTGAAATAGAGTTTACTTACGCCAGGCTCAAGACTTGTGACAATACAATACACCACATCCCAGCCCCCTTGTAGTATTCGTAAACGTTCTTGATGAAGTTGTCCAAGTTCATGACATTGATCCAGTTCCACATTGCCTTATCTTTCGGAGTGCCACCCACTATTCCTGGACTCTTCCTCACGGGAGCCGGGCCCCCAGGTGGATTTCCCCCATCTCTATATAACTTCTGCTGTGCCTGTGCAGCCTCCCAATGAGCCCTCGTCTCTCTATTCGACGGCCCGGGTATAGCACCTCGTTTCTTCTGACCATTTCCCAACTTTCGCTGATGACTTGGGGAGCTGGGGCCCGGGATATCGTTGCCTTCGATCAACAAAGAAGCCGGTACATCATCGTCGAGATCGTCCGCTAGAAATCTAGGAGACTGTGCCCATTTTGATTGCCCGCGATTTACTTGCCCTCTTGTGTTACTTGCTCCGCGTGGGAGGTTCTGTTGCTGGCCGTGGAGGAACGCAGTGCTCTCGGTCGTTAGGCGACTGTCCTCACCGTTGAAGACATCAGCATTTCCCAGCTCTTCATCTTGAAAGCCTAAATTCTCCTCATCTAGGGCCAAGCCTGCCCTCTCCTCCAAATCAGATTCAGATGCTTCATCATGGGCCCGTATGTCCTCGTAAATTGAACGCCCTGTGTTAGCTGGCAGGAACCGTGAAAGAAGGTTGGACGTCATCATGACGGCGTTGTGGGCGTTGTGTGGTGTGAATTCAATAGACATATACTATCTCCAAGTTTGCAGGACTCCTTACAGTGAGGAAAGTCTGCGGACTCGTGTGTGTTGATTTCAGTTATTGACAAGAAGCGGTCGTGAACGACGCTGGTAGGCGGCAAGCGAGTGTGCATTTGGGGGTCTGAGAAGTGTATGCCTGCAATGGATACCTTCGATTTTGGTTTATGCCATGGTGATCTGTCGTCACCTGGGTAGGAAGTGGTCACGTATAGCTTCTTGGAATGGTGAGCTTGTTATTGAATCTCTCACATGAATGGGATAGTGAATGACCGATGACGGGTATTGCCGCCTTACGCAGCCTTGCGCTAGAGTGAGAGTGGGACAAGTAGATTTAGGAAGAGTTTAGATTCACCCCGCCCCTTTGCACTTGGGACTATTGTCTACTTGCTGTACATTTTTCATGGTACTTTGAGATTTATTTACCCTCATCACTCTATCTGTTAGCTTCATCTGTCTTTTTTCTACTTTCTAATCTAGCTTCGTTCAATTACTTTCACACTCTCCTTTTATTTTAGAAGATATTTCCACCTTCCACTCTATCTACTCTCTCTCCGAAAACACCCCCTAGAAATCACTTTATCCTATCCCTGGACAGAACCTAGATGAGACCTTAACAGGCTTCATGGGATGGACTTTGAAGCATGACCCAATCAATTTTTGATGTTGAGAACCCAAGCTAAGGCGCCTGGTTTGCGAGCTATTCGGCGGCAAATGATTGTCATCGGAGTACATAGACTGAGATGAATGGAGTGTTATAAAAATCTATGGCATTTAAAAAGGGCACTGAAGTCGAGTAAGTTCAGAAATAATAAGATTAGTTTGGTTCTTTCAAGGAGGTCACGAGATACGCCGATTTCCGTATGAGGGAAAGAATTTATAAAGTATATCAGCGGGGCGGGGCTTGTATATATTTTCCCCATTCCTCCCAGACAATCCCTAGCCAAACACCTGTACACACACCAAACACTATGTCACATATATATCATAAAGCGCATACATTCACTGTTCATTGCACTCCAAGTTCCTCCTCTTTAGATCAACGAAAACCTCTCATCATTTCCTCCTCTCATTATCATAACCAGCTTCCATCTCAACTACTCAAGCCCTCTCCCCAACCCCAAACTTCAAACTCCCCGCAATATCACTCATTTCTACCATCGACCCCTCTCCCTCATTCTCCACCCCTTTCCTGGCAAAAAGCTCCTTATATGCATACCCCTTCCTCTCTCTAATGATCCTAATCCCCTTTCCACTCGCCTCAATAGTCCCCGACACCGACTTTGCATGGAAAGTGCCTTCCCATGCCTCTGGATACTGCACGTCAATACTCGCCGAGTTTGAAGAATGCGAGGATTTCAGGGAGCGTAGGGCTTGGGATTGTAGGTCCTGGCGTGTGTCGATGGAGAAGAGAGTTGGCGTGATGGAGGTGATGGGTGGAATGATCAGGTAGGGATCGTCGTCGCCGGAGGGGCCGTCGAGATTGGGGCGGGGTCGCTGGTATGGGGTTTCGAAAGAGGAGAGCGGGGAGATGAAGAGGGGAGATAGGACGAGGACCTTGGTTGTTCCACTGATCGTATGAGTTTCGAAAGTGTTATTTAGAGTGTCAACGGCCCGACCGTTCTCGGATTGTAGGATTGGGAGGGTGGTAAGTTTGACGCTGCCAGAAGCACTTCTGAAGCTGCTTACGGAACCCAGATAGAAGGATCCATCAATACTTCCGGCGCTAGAGTGGACCCGGGTCATGTAGTTGCGTGGAGGGGGAGTGAAGTCTGGTAGTTCCACGCCTGGCAATGGTAGTTTGATTTTGATGGAGGCAGATGATGACTGGACTTCGAGATCAGCGGGTGCTGGGGCTGTTGGGTCAACAGCTTGAGGGGATACGTCGACCTCTATGGATCCTGACTGTGTTGAAATCCCGAGATAGTCCATGAGTGGGTAGCATCCATCTATAGATCCCGAGACTGACTCCACCAAGACTCGGCGAGACTGGAACGGATATGTCTTCTCCGTAACTGGTCCATCAATGAGTAGAGTCTCCTCTCGAGCCCGTATACCAGGACTCATTGCCGCGGCATCAAAGGCTGGGAATGAAATGCCACCAGCTATTGAAGTAAATTTCGACCGCCCACTGACATTTATCTTGATGTCTTCTAGGACTCTCAAAGTGAGAGTAAGAGATTCAATTAGGAGGTTCGACATTTCTGCGTTTTCCGGGAACCAAGCCGTGATCTCGACAGACACACAGTGAGACTTGTGCGAGCCGAGTATAGCATTCCTTGGGGTGCTGATTTTCAAGAGCCTAGAGTCCTCATCCCAAGTGCGAATCACCTCAAGTTCAGGATCGCTGACATGAACGTCGACGGTGAAATGAGCTCTGCCTCCGTGTTCTGAGTCCTTGGGTAAGCGGCGCAGCCGAATCTCGCCAGCAGTCTTCACCCGAACTGTGTTCCTCGAGTCGTCGATTTCATGAGTCGTCTGAATGACGCTAATGTCTTTCCCAATAGGAAACTCATAAGTTACTGCCTCATTTCGAATTTTTGCTGCAGGACAGTAGGAGCCTGTAGCATTAATTGGCCTGCCTTTGATAGGTGAGTTGTCGTACTGGGGTGGCTTTGGTGAGGGCTTTGGGCAAGAATTAGTCAAGCCTTAAACAGAACGTTCAAGCAGAAGTGACAGTCATATTATACATCTTAAAGGAGTAATGCTACACGATAAACGGTGGACATAAGCCACATAGAAATGTTCCAGCTTACAGGGTGCTCGCCGTGGAGTGCCATGATTATGAGGGCAATTGTTCCTGCAAACACCAGTGCAGCAAGGAGGAGGTTTCGGATGTTTCTTCTGAGTGGCGATATTTTGATCGAGGGGTTTGAGAGGGGTGTTCTTTCATTTGGATTGTCGTCTTGGATGTCGACTGGCCTTCCCATACTTTCTGGTTCACGGCTGGGGAGGAAACCTCTTTCGAGGTGGTCTTCTGGGAATGTGCTGTAAGATCTTGCACATGGATCTCGAGGAGATATCGGCTCTGCCGGTGATGGCGTGTAGGCGGGAGGTGAGCCATTGAGCAAGCTCTGACTCTCTGAGAACGATTCTCTTGCTCGTCGGGAACCCATCGTAGATGCCGGTGTATATAGTGTGGGGGGTGTTGCGGAATTGGAAGCTGATTCACTCGGACGAGTCGACGCGTAATTATTTGAACCAAGAGAACGTGGAAAGACACCTTGCATAGATGTCCTGGAAGATCCTCCTGTTCTGGCCTTGATTTCTGATGCGGGGATCAAAACTTTTGCTTCTGCCTTACTATCAATCGACGGATCCTGAACCATTCTGTTGGACGGCCAGTGGCCACGATGAAAGTATCCATCGGTCGGACTAAGCTCTTCACTGAAAGACTCTCCTTCTGAATCGTCAGCGGAATAAAGATTATCTGAACGCGACATCTGATGAGCTGATGGTGACGACTGTGTGTAACAATTTTGACGATGCGGGGTTGAATATGGCTGCCTTGAGCTTCACCGTATATTCATGCCAGGCAAAAAGAGTTTCGAAAGAAAGAACGAGACACAGTATTACTAGAGATAACTTGTCCGGCGTAAGCACGGGGGAATAGAAGCAGTGGATTTAAGCAGCCATATGTCATAGTAATCGCTGCATTCTAGGATGCCTTGTGAGGCCGCGTCGGCAAGAGCTTGATCAAGCCTTTGACGAGGCGCTCCGAGTTGCATATCTTTTCTTTTAACTCCGACCTGTGAGCGGCGTTGGCTTTTGGTGGCGAAGGCTGCAGAGCAGAGAAGGCAATTGGGTGAGATATACTGGTGCAGCTTACGTCGCACGCTTGTGTGTATCTGGAAGGTGGGATGAAGCTTGGGATTTTTCAATTAAGCTTCATTCTTGATCCTTGTTATCGCGTATAACGTGATAGCTATCACGTGTACAGCTTTCTATTGGAATGTCCATGGTCGCTTAACGTCCCATTGACACAAGAGTTTGGACGGAATGGCAATATCCGAAGTTCACATAACTTGTGAAATTATGACCTTCTGAGTCGCATCACCAACAGCCTTCAGACCAGGAATCTGTCACTTCAACACTTCAAGTTCAGGTCTCACAACCGCCGTTTTCCCAAAAACTAAAACCCTTTCCATCCCTCCCTACAGCCCCAGCTTTCACATTCTCAATCTCATCTCTCACCCCAAAAGCAGTCTCAAACCCAATCCTCTTCTGCTTCTCAAGATACACCAACTCGAGACCACCGTCCGAAGCCCCACGAACCCCCCACCTATCTGTCTCCCTAACCCCTTTCCAACTCACGCTGACCGTCCTCTTGCTTCCTCTCTTCAAAGAAATAATGGAAGGCTTCATACGGAAGTCCAGTCCAATTGGGCCGATACCTACGAAATTCTCGACCCCGACCTCTAAGCCCCCAAAGTCGAGAATAGCATGGAAGATAGCAGTGCCATTTGGTAAGAACTATATCAGAGTACCCTATGACCCCTAATTCATAGGCACATTCCCACTAGGTAATGCCTCAGTCGAGTCCTGCGACTTCGATAATGAATCATCCTGCCGGGAAAATGCCGCACTAATCTCGCAGCTCACTTTACTGTATTAACTTCAAAGATTCTCCCTTGAAAACAAAGAAATAGACTCACCTTATTTCCCTCCATTCGCCTCCCATGCGCACTGTTATCATACAATGAAATAACTTCCTCCCATCAACAGAATGAGAAACCGTTTTTGCATTATGCTGAAAACTAAACTCTACGTTTTCATCTAGAGAGAAGTGACTGGAATTGAATCCTCGGCGCCAGATGATGGAGCCAGTTGTGCTTTTGATTTGGTAGAAAGTATTGGTGTTGCGCGCCGAGATGAGGTGGGAGCCTGAGGGGACCTTGTCCACAGACATGATTTGAAGGTAGTCCCAGGCGTCGGGGCTATTGTAACTGGAGTCAGCTTAGTCGGGGTTAAGGGGGAGGTGAACTTCTGGTTGTTGTTAGTGGAGGTTCTTGGATGAGAAAATTGAGGGGATGGTCCTTTAGGGTCGACATGATCGAGGTTGCTCTATTTGAATACGCATCACCAGTCTCGATCTCAAGCGCCTGGAAGTGGGATCGACTCTCTATTGCTGCTCAGGACTCCCATCGTATCAGAAAACCTCACATAGTACTGGATATATATTTTTATCAAGTTATTTGCGTCTCGGTAAGCTTGTGGTTGCTGGCGCTTAGTTTCTTGACAGTCTTATGATGTTGATTTAAGAAGGTTGTATCTCCGTCGCCATGTGCGTAAGTCGCGTTATGACTTCCTTCAGACGAGAATAAGATGTGTTGGGTTTTTTTTTATCTATCTGCTTGAAAGTTGGTGGCGTAGATGAAATATTATGTGAAGCTAGACCAAATAAGTTTACTTGTGTTAGTGAAGATATTAGGCGCAGCCTATTGCGGTCCATGCCGTGCGCCCTCTAGATATCCAGAGAACGGTATGATGAAGATACGGCCAGAACCTACCATCTTTATTTGCGGGAATTGTGATGTCGAGCGTGCAAGGTCAGGTCTGGATTTGAATTGCTAGTCTGCTGAGACAAAATTAAGACAGAAAAGTCCCATAAGCCTAAACTTAGACAAAATAGCGAGATGGGAAGGGAAAAGCGCCATCCTACTACCTTGTCAGTCTAACCAAACACAGGGATGAGTTGAGGAGCACATATACCTGGGAAACAACGCTGGACAGATGATAGGATTATATTGTCTTGAAGTGGCGAGAAACTAATATTCTCCGGGTGCAAGAGACTTAGGGGAAGAAAATCCGAGCATACAAGATATTTTTAGAATGCTGCAATCTTCTAAACCCTGCGAATAATCGTATCAAGACCCAGCCTGAGGCAATCCCTATCTATTCAGAAACATAGCAACGGCAAATTCGCCGTCTATTCTACGAGAATGTGCGGTTGATATTGCTATTTAAGTAATCGCAAATTCTTCTTGTCGTTTCCGCATCACTTAGAATCTTGTTTCGACGTTACAAGTTGGGTGGTACGAGCTTCGGCTAAGTCAGGGGGCGGGGTCAGAAGTGAGGCAAGGGAGAGATCACATCATTCCTGGGATTAAGGACCAACGCACTACGCAGGAATCCAATGGCAAACTCGGAATTATTGCCTTGTGCATTATCATTGATCCCGGCCTTACGGTTCATGAATGTCACTTTAAAGCTCCTCGCGACCGTTCTGTCACGTCGAAAAATCTGTGACTTTCAAATGCAAGTGCAGCAAAAAAATTCGATGAAGTAAAATGCGCATATCTCGGAACTTAAGGGATGTCACGCTCTCTGTATTGATCTACAAATATCAAAGTCAGTTTGCCCAAGGTTCACACCTCGAGTTTCGGGGGAGCACAGTTTAAGGAAAGTGAGGAAAGGAAAAGATAAAACATATAAGTTACAACAACGCGTGGTCAATTGACCACAAAACTAAATAAAAAATATCTTTCAAACAGGACCTATCGCATGATGAAGCTCTGAAATGTGCTCGTGATTTTCGGCGAAACCTTGCGCGACCTTTCAATTTTCTGCCTGGCCCACTAATAACATTCACCCGCCAAATAAAAACTTCAAAAAAGTGTCTTGACCAGCAAAAACCTAGGTCGGTGTCCTCCCTTTCGGGTCGCTTTCCTAGGGAAACTGCCGGTTGCCCAGTCGTTTATAGTTTTTTATCCGTCAGACTTCTCTGGTTCTTCGATTTAACGTGGTACCCCATATCAGATTTCTGGAGGGGACACGACCTCTTTTAACGTCTTTGGTCGGACACCTTACCATTCGGCCACTACAGCGTTATCTGGTCATTGTTGTAAAGGGATCGCTTATTTTGGTAGATGAAGGGATTGCGAGGGAGGAGTGAAGTGGATGTGCCGTTGGGCTGGACCGAGAGAACGGGGTAGGGCATGGGGTTACAGGAGACTTCTTCGGAGGATTGCTAACTTAAATTCCTTCTGTTTGAGTGTTTTAGAATTGAACGTAATGGAGTCGCAAAATAATGGCTCGGGGCCTTAGTTTGATTTTATTGGGCAAGTAATTGGGCAATTTAACGCAGATATGGGAGCATAAGCGCGCATAGAAGATAATGAATGCAAAAGCAAGGAGGGGGATTTGGTATGAAACGGGTGAAAGGCAAGAACTTCGATCACTCTTTGGGACTTTCCTAGACTTTTCAACACTTGACACAATATGTACAGTACAGCCTTCCATTCGCCCAATCCGTCTGATTCCCGTCTGCTTTCCGTGTATCTATTTCGTAACCTGGCTTGGTGTAGCTGCGAATGTCGGCCGTACATATCTAGAGTCGTATCAGTGAACCATACTCGGTAGTATTTGATACACTGCAGATTCCCATACCTGTCCGAGTTGTACGCACTCGTCGTCTTCCCCAAAAGCTCCTTCTCTCTCGCCTGATCCGCCAAATGCCTCCGCACCAAATCTCTATCTTCTTCCGCCGTTAACAAGGGAATGAGATGGATTCTCGACCACATCTTTTCGCGTGCAAGCTCACTGTCCCATTGTCAGCCCCGGCCTCTCTTCCGCCATAACCTTCGAGGCATCAGCTCCACGGCTGAAAGGGTAGAGGGGCTTACTTTTGTTCCCGAATTCCCTTTCCAACTTTCCAGAATCCAAATGTCATAACACCAGCGACTGCGAACATCATAACACCCGGTCGGAATCCCCGCGCGGGAAGGTTTCTCTACAGTCACAATCTCGTCAGCCATCTGATCCTGTAACCTATGGTTTCCTCAGCTTCCTTCTCATCTTCACAGTATTTTCACGAATCCAGCAGCATTCCTTGTTTCCCTCTTGTCCCAAATTCCATTTCGTCCTCCTTGTTCCAGCCAGTGCACACAGACCTCGAATTGTACCAAACTGAGTGGGAAATTACCTTGTACTGGACAGGCTCATAGCCGCCAGCAGGGGGCATATCTTGAGGCATCTTGGCTGTTGTTGTGGGGTTCAATTGCACTTGGTTAATTATGAACTGAGGTTCAATTGAGGTTGTCTCGAATGGAGCTCGAAGGAGACGCTAATCTAGAATAGGAGAGTTCTGCCAGAACCTCTCGCCGCCTTGAGCCCCATCAACAAAGATCTGCTCCACAGAGCCCTCTCTGTTCCAAATCTTCGCTACTTTTCATTTTCTTTGGAAAACTATCTAGGTTGGATCTCCTTGCTCCAATTACGACCAAATTTCCAATAGTTGGCATTATTTAGAACCACATAAAGGATCAGCCCTCGCTCTAGAGGTGACATCAGACCCTGGGAGGGAGAGTTTCAGTAGTCGACAGCTTCAAGGAGCTTGGCTCCCATTGTTATTGACCGTAGCTTCAGGAATTCCTTTTACCCCCCAATTTCAATCTCTACTACTATAAATGTCCATATATTCATACAAAACTCAACAGTACCAAAAGCCTTTCCCATACAATCGCAAGAATGCCTCCAAACCAGGGCCTCTCACACCTCGAGCAATACAAAATAGAGGGGTCGAACGTTGAGTTCATCGGTACAAACATCGACCATGAAGTCAAGTACAAGTCTGCTGAGACCGAGCCAGCCTGGAAACAAGATGGTGGAGTAGGACATGCAGAAGGTTTGAAAATCTGGAGGATCGAGCAGTTCCAAGTCGTTGCCTGGCCCAAGACCAAATACGGCTCGTTCTATGAAGGCGACTCCTATCTTATCCTTCACACATACAAAGCCACTCCTAATGCCCGCGAGCTGTCATACGATATCTTCTTCTGGCTCGGCAAAGAGACAACACAAGACGAAGCTGGGACTGCAGCATACAAGACCGTGGAACTGGACGAGCTCTTGCACGGAGCAGCGATCCAACATCGAGAAGTTCAGGGCTCCGAGTCTCGCTCTTTCCTCGCTCTTTTCCCTCACCTTACTATTCTTCGTGGTGGAGCTGCCACTGGCTTCAAACATGTCGAGACTGCCGAGACCTCCCTCTTCCGACTTCTCCAAATCACGGCAGCAGGAGGCCGTGGTGTCATAATTCGAGAGGTCGAGCCCACATGGGAGAGTCTCAATGAGAAGGATGTTTTCGTTCTAGATGAGGGTGATAAAATCAGAAACTGGCAGGGTAAGAGCTGCAGCCCAATGGAGAAGATGCAGGCAGCTACTGTCGTACAAGAGATGGTAAACGAGAGACAAGGTAAAGCAGAGGTCGAGGTACTTGCACAAACCGACTCTCGTTCTTCTCTCTTCATCAAGGCTTTGGGAGGAGATGTTGACTCGAAAATATCTGCTACTTCCTCGGCTACGGTCCATCCCTCCTATTCACAGAACGAACGACCTAAGAAGTTGTTCCGCATTTCAGATTCCACTGGCAGTCTTCAATTTGATCCGGTCAAGAACGGCGAAAAGGTTGTGCAATCTGATTTCAAGACCGAAGATGTATTTGTCTTTGATAGTGGCGTCCAGGTCTACGTTTGGCAAGGCAATGGGGCGAGCAAGCAAGAGAAGGCTGGTTGGCTCAAGGTTGCTGAGGCTTATTTAAGGTCTTTGGATGGCTCTTGGACTACCCCAGTCGCTACGGCCAAAGAAGGTAGAGAGGGACTTGCCTTTCAATCTATGATTGATGTGCAATAATCGGTGGCACTTGTAGTGAATGGGAGGCACGACAGAACTCCATTAGATGACCGACTCTATAAGTACTAGCTGAAACTATACTTAAAGCCAAATCAACTCCGTTCCCGATAACCTCTACTGCTTGAGGAAATCTAGTAATCAGCTTTCCTCAAATTTCAAGCCTGCCACTGCTACGGAGTAGTTCTCATCAAACCGGCTTTGTCGATTTCCGAGGTAAATACTTCGTAGGTATGTATGTAAGCCCCTTGCAGTTGCCCCACCTTTCTACGTCACGTCATACTTGTATGCTGATACCAGACTGTCCAAACTACGGATATTATCAGACCACCATCAAACACTGATATAACAACAGCCGTGTCTCAAAAAATTAATCTTCAGGTTGAGTATCAGTACAAAAAGCAATAGGAAACTTCAAGATGGCCAGCGCTACTGCAGATTTCGGCATTGATGTCTTTGCCAAGTACAAGCCGATCAAATTAGACCCCGCCAACCCCAAGCTGACAGCGGAGCAAAAGAGCGATCTCCTATCCAATATATCACTTTTAAGAGATACGATTGTCTACTTTACTGCCTCCGGAGCTGCCAGAGGTGTTAGTGGCCACACTGGAGGGCCCTATGATACTATCCCCGAAGTATGCATTCTTGAGGCCTTCTTCGCCGGCTCCGATAAGTTCATCCCCGTTGTGTACGACGAGGCTGGGCACAGGGTCGCTACGCAATATCTTCTGAGTGCGCTCCACAAGCACATCCCGTTTGAACACCTCCTTCACTACCGTGAGGCCAACTCCAAGTTGCCCGGTCATCCCGAACTTGGACTCACTCCTGGCATTGCATTCAGCTCTGGACGTCTCGGTCACCTGTGGTCTTTCGTCAATGGAGTATGCATAGCCAACCCTGAGAAGACAGCCTTCATGTTGGGCTCTGATGGATCTCAGCAAGAAGGAGACGATGCTGAAGCAGCTCGACTTGCAGTAGCTCAAAACTTGAACATCAAGCTCTTACTCGACGACAATGATGTTACGATTGCAGGTCATCCTTCCGAGTATATGAAGGGGTACTCATTGATGGCTACGTTGAAGGGACATGGATTGACGGTGTTCGAGGCTCCCGGAGAGGATATCGACAAACTCTACGCTGCCGTCTGTGAGGCTGTTACTCACAATGGACCAGCTGCTGTCGTTGTTAAGAGAACGATGGCCCCCGGAATCAAAGGCATCGAGGGAACTACTCATGCTCACGATGTGATTCCAGTCAAGATTGCTACCCAATATCTTGAGGAGCGTGGTTACACCCAAGCCGTTGAGAAATTGAAGGCTATCACACCGAACTCGCTTGCTTATTTATATACCGGCTCCGGAAAGGAGAAGTTCGCCAACAGAGTCATCTTTGGCGAAGCTGTCGTTAAGGTATTGGAACCATTGTCAAAGGAGGAGGCCAGAGAAAAGGTCCGCGTGATCGATTCTGATCTCGAGGGCTCGACCGGCCTCAGCGTTATCCACAAGAACCGTCCGGAGGTCTTCTTATCATCCGGTATTATGGAGCGTGGTAACTTCTCTTCCGCAGCTGGTTTCGGATCTGTCAAGGGCAAGGTCGGAATCTTCTCCACCTTCTCCGCATTCTGTGAAATGATTATCTCAGAGATCACTATGGCAAGACTCAACTTCGCAAATGTCCTCTGCCACTTCTCGCACTCAGGGGTCGACGAGATGGCTGACAACACTTGCCATTTCGGTCTCAACACTTTCTTCGCCGACAACGGACTTATCGACGGTGATATCACGAGACTTTACTTCCCAGCAGACGCTAACCAAATGAGAGCCTGCGTTAGCAAGGTTTTCTGGGACGAGGGTATCCGCTTGATTCTGTCGACTCGTGCCAAGGTTCCCCTGATCCTCAAGGAGAAGAGCGAGGAGCCATTCTACGGCGAGGGCTATGAGTTCATACCCAGCAAGGACGAGTTCATCCGAACTGGAACTGCGGGATACGTCGTCTGTTACGGCGAGATGGTCTACCGTGCCTTGGATGCGGTTGACCGTCTCCGTAGCGAAGGCGTTGACGTTGGTCTTGTCAACAAGTCGACTCTCAACGTCGTCGACGAAGAAGCTATGCGCAAATACGGATCTTCTCCCTTCATTTTGGTCGTTGAGTCACTGAACCAGAAGACCGGCTTGGGATCCAAGATGGGTTCGTGGCTTTTGGAGAGACAACTTACTCCGAAATTCAAGTATATTGGAACTTCGAAAGAGGGATGTGGTGGGTTGGGCGAGCAGATCTTCCATCAAGGCCTTGATCCTCAAAGTGTGATGAAGGCGATTCGGACTTTGCAGTAATTGGTGGATTGTGATTTCCTATACACAGAAGGCTGGTACCAAGCAGGCTGGGTTTTCAATTTTTTAGTTAAATCATTTGCTTTGTCGATAGCTCTTCCCTTATGTAGATAATTTAGCGATGGATTTAGAGACAAGTGCACAAGTCCTCTTGATCGTGGGTCTGGTCAATTTTCTGTTCGAATTGACTCGGATTGGTTCATTCCCTTCGTTTATTCTCCTCGGCTTATTCTCCTCAGCGCTGTCCCTCCTCCAAATCGTCAAGTAACACCTACACTACCGAAGTATCTCCAAAATATTTCCTTCCCCGTTAAAAAATTTCCCCAATACAGCCTGGTCTACGACATCTGTCACTAATCCGATACTAAGCCAAGGCTAAACAGCTTCGAGCCGCATCCGCCTTTAGTACTAAGTGGTGCCACCTACTCCTTTCCTAGCCCTAGCTTCTATCTCTTTAACCCATCGGAAATTTAGAAACCGATTAAAATACAGCGGCTTCCGGGCACGGAGAGACGGTCTTGGGAACTAAAATAAGCATATTGGGGATACGTGCTTCTGCAAATGGCAAGTTTAACTATTACTGTCGGCAGGCGTGCTTCGCTGGTGGCTTGCAGACAAGTACTTTGTGCCGCCGGGTTAAGCTAGAAGAAAATATTTCTGCCTCAAAGCAATTTCACAAATTTATATGCCAACAACTGAATACAATCTGGCCAAAGGTGGTCCTGCCATCAGTCGAAGAAAGATCGCCTCTTATGAGAGCTTGAACCACCTCAGGCCCCTTGAGGTGGTCGAGTGGCTCATGCCCCGTTCTGATGGTGTATATACACGAACCCATGGCAAATTTCTCGCTGGCAGGTCCAGTAAAGGGGGAACGACAATCTGCCCTCGACCTGTAGAATGGATATGTCGTTCCTGGAAGCTCTTCGCCCCGCTTGGTCGTATTACCAAAGTTGCACAATTTCACAAAACTTGCTTTGTCAAGTAGAATGTTTCCTGGTCGCAAGTCGCCATGAAAGTAATCAAGCTGCTCGAGCCAGACCGTCGCGCTGGAAAGCTGTTTAATCCAGCGATATTGCATTTGATCAGTTATGGAACGTTCGTCTTGCTGATTCAGACCTGTCTTAAGAGATTCCTCCATCCACTATAAAAAGATTCCATCCGAGGTCCAGAGGAGGCTTTGAACAAAATTCGGGTGTTTGTTCGCAGAGAGCAGCTTGGATGCATTATTGTTATGTCCAATAGCCTTTCTAGGCTCGTTGGGAAGGCCTTGTAGACTGGGACTTAGGTCGTCGTATTACAAAGCAATTTTAATGATAATATTAATAGATATGGACCGCCTCCAGTGAGGGAATTAAGAGGCCGAAATGGCGCTCATAGATAGGGTGCTCGGCCTTAGAAATGATGCCAAAAAGGTTCCTATTATTAATTATCGTAAAGTAAGAGTGAATAAATTATCGATATAAGGCGCATGTCCACAGGTGTAACAGCCAAACCTGTAAGTAATATTAATAAGGGTTTATTAGTAGTTAAGAATGTATTTTGATTTGTATTATACTTAAGAGTAATTAGTAATTAAGCGAAATTAGGTTTCTTTTCGGTTTTATACACTTGGTTAGCTAAATTCAAAAATAAATGCTTTTCGCATAAGTTAACTGAAATTGCATAATAATTTTGAAGATGCTGCCAGGGGGCGGGGGTGGATATATATATCCGGGTGAACGTTCACCCACTCCGAAGTCAACAACCCCGCAATCTCAAACCTTCTGCTGCTGCCCAACAGCTCTCACCAGGATAGCAAATATTCTAAAATGGCTCCGCTGTATGCCGCTTTTGCTGCGATTTCTTCTGGATATCTGCATGTCTCTTCCGTCCACTCAATCTACTATGAAGAATGCGGTATTGCAACAGGAGTTCCAATCATCTACTTGCATGGAGGCCCAGGTGGAGGATTTGACGATGGTGATAGGTAATGAGCGTCTTTTTCATTTCTCATTGTGGAAATCTAAGCTAAACCCAGCTTCTAGGCGTTACTTTGACCCCTCTCACTACCGCAGTATTCTTTTCGACCAACGCGGGTCCGGAAAGAGTACTCCCCACGCTTCTCTAGAAGACAACACCACCTGGGACCTCGTCTCCGACATCGAAGCCCTACGAGTCCACCTCAAAATCGAGAAATGGATTGTATTTGGCGGATCTTGGGGCTCCACCCTCTCCTTAGCATACTCAGAAAAGTATCCTGAGAGATGTCTGGGCTTGATACTGAGGGGCATCTTTACGCTGAAGAGGACGGAGCTGGAGTGGTTTTATCAAAGTGGCGCGGATATGCTGTTCCCGGATTTCTTCGATGCGTATAAGGCGGTGATCCCAGAGGGAGAGAGGGGCGATATGATGAAGGCTTATTATAAGAGACTTACTGGTGATAATGAGGAAGAGAAGCTCAAGTGGTACGTGTGCTTCCCTGGAGGGTTTTGGTATGTGCTAATGAAATGGAATAGTGCTGGTGCCTGGAGCACATGGGAGACAGCTACCTCCAAGCTCATAATTGACCCTGAGTACATGAAGAAAGCAGAAGACCCAAAATGGTATGCCCATTCCATCCTTCACCCCAGTGTTCACTAACTCTGACCAGGGCACTCGCTTTCGCACGAATCGAGAGCCATTACTTTGTCAATGCCGGCTTCATGGCAGATGGCCAATTGATCACTGACGCACACAAGATCAAGCATCTCCCAATCGTAATTGTCCAAGGACGTTACGATGTGGTTTGTCCTGCCAAGACAAGCTGGGAGCTTTACAAGGCTCTTGGAGGAGAGAAGAACGAGAAGGTTGAGTATAAGATTTGTGGTCACAGCGGCCACTCTGCGCATGAGAAGGAGATAGAAGAAGCATTAGTTGATGCTGCTGATAAGTTCAAGTATCTTAGTTAGAGTGATCCAAAGGCTGGCAAGTAGTTGAATGCATGGTATTATCAGTCTACTGTCTCCGAGTTGGGTATTTGGGGTAATCTTTCAATCCTGATTTTCCGGAGGCGTTTTATTTGAGTAAAGCTGAGCTAGATTTTGCGAGCTAGATATTGGTAGGGGCAGGGTATAAAGCCCCGGGAGAGTCTGCTTGGAACCGAGCGAAGAGTTTTGTGAAGCAGTGGCTGTTTACTGTCTTGCTGCTGGGTTACTTTTTTATCCAGTCGAGCTTTCCGTCCCAGCAACCAAAATTTGCGCTTTGTCTTAAGTTGCATGGATATCTGGTGTTTGAAATCAAGGTATGGCCTACGGAATAATCTGCAATTGGCGTGGTGGTTTAAATCCTGGCCGGAATGGATTCGCTGCTGTTACGGGAAAAGAGTTGGCAGACATGACTTCTATACAGGCGGTGAAATTTTTTGGTGTCGTCGTTCTCCCCATCTGGGATGTTCCTCGACACTTAAAGTACGCAACAGTGCGGCTTACTACCTCTCGTATTTCTCTGCAGGAATTCCAGGGACTTGATGTGATTGGTTTCCGGACTAATACCGCATGACCATGAGATGAGGGGATTCCTGATTAGCCTTCTTAGCATTTTCTCGTACGTGAATTGGATTTGGTTTGTAGATACGGTATGGAGGACTTCGGATGGTCCAAAATTCGGGGCTGGATTTATTGCTGCTGCAGTGGCTGGGGCACTGATTGTCTCGACTTCGCAACTGGCGAGGTTTCTAGAAGTAAGTGATACAAATAAGAGGGGGCTGGTTTTGGAGATCCCTCAGGCTTTGAGATGTCTGATATTGGTTTACCGCCTTCTAAGAAAGAATATGGCAAATTATAAGACGTGATAGCTTTTAAACATAGCTTCCTACACTTTAAGATTGAACATTGATAGACATCACAAGGCCATTCGCCTATGTCATGCCTCAGGAATTGTTTTGAGAAAGGCGTTAGAAAAGAGTAACAAAATTGCAACGAATCTCCTCAAGGCATCAAATTTTGGCCAATGCTATAGCACTTGATACCGCTAAGGGGTATATCTTCGTGCCTGCCACTCCTATTGTAAACATAGACGTACCGGACAGACCCAGAGTCGACCAATTGAACCAGTTCGCCTGCCAACTGCTATCTTTCCTTTACAAGCAGAACCATAGAATATGATAAGTACTTAGTCAGGTCACAAGCTTTGCAAATAATGAAAGATAGAGGGAGGCTTAACAATGACTTGAAATAGCTTCGGTGTCATTGTTCTCATATTGCCAGGTGTGAAATCAAAGACATTGTGAAATCCCAGCCAAGATCAATGGCTTTTCTGATTCACTCCAAGGCCCTCTCTTCAACATAGACACATCTTCTGTGCAATCTTTTCACAGTTTTAAAAGGAACCTTGAACAAGATAAAATATTCACGGGTGTGGGAATATTAAGGTGCCTTAGCCTCGTTTAATACACACCCACACTAAGATGACTCATCAAAATTTCCACCCACACTTATCTCCACCTCTATCTTTCGAGTCACGCCTAATGTGCCATTATCAACAAATACCTCGAAGCGAGCCCCTTTCTTCCGATAGTACGATGCCTCACAACAAGAAGTTGAAAAAGCGCCTGATTGATGTGGGTAATGACGTCGGTATGTTATAAATAATCTAAATCCAATTTGCAGACCCTAACCCAGTCCTTTCTTTAGCTTTCAGTATATGGTTCTTTATAGATATCGTTCTCCATGCTCTCTATCTCATCAGAGGCAAGACTAAATCTAGCAATTCTAATGCGCAGCTAGAATTTCTTGACTGCACCGGGGAAATCGGCCCATTCGAAAGCCAGCGACTCCGCAACTCCAGATACCGTTTAATGATCCATTTCCGTTACCATGGAGAGCCTCTGACCAAACCCACCAAACGTCGTACCTGCAGAACTCTCAACCAATACTTGACCGAGGATAATGATCATTCTTCTATCACAGAGCATGACTAAGATTTCTTCTGCGAGAAGGTTTTTTGCGATGGTCAATCGGACGTTAGGGACTCGTATCAGTGCGAACTGGTTACATGGTCAAGAAAACTGGCGAGGACGATGTCTATAAGCTTTGCCGAACCAGAAGTCAATTTGCTACCGCACTTGAGTATCTTATCGGTCAATTAGAGGGCACTAATAATCAGACTCTACAATTTCACCTCAACTATCTTAATGGATATCAGCTTCCAAGTGCGGAGGAGTAATACAACAAGGTGCATCATGGATGGCTTCGGGTTTCCGGGGTCTTGGCCAGACTTCACTGTGTACATAATACGCGTTCCGTAAATTAGCTACCGGGCACTGGAGTGGCCTAAATGAGAGGCGTCATTGGAGAGAAGAGGGTGTTCAATTTCAGCGAAGATGGTTCCCTTACTCAGTGATCTATCCCAAGGCAAAAATATAAAACGCCAAGAACATTCCAAAGCTAATATACATAGAAAGCTAATACCGCATCAAACTACTTCGAACAAACACAAATAATCAGAAAACGGCAGTGCAGCCAACGGCATCACAACCGTTGCCAGGCTACCCTGCACAGCACTTCCGTCACCTTGGCTTGCAAGAGTCGTAATAACAACCTCTCCATCGACTCAACGCGCGAAGGATCTGCTTGGAGTCTCCTCAGCTCGAGTAGGCTTCCATCCACTGTTCCAACTCTTCATCGCGCACTCGCTGAGATCGTCGTACTTTCTGTCGTGAGTAATCTGAGTGCTATTTCTGCGTTTAAGCTTTATCCAGCTTTTGTTGATTTTTCTTATTCTTGGCTGTAGGCTGGGCTGTCGCTGGAACATCTGGTGAGAAAATATCTGATAAGAAGCCTATCAAGCTTGCCATGGCCTTGAGGATTTGTGCCTTTTTATTTTCCACTTCAATAATTGCATAATTTGGATTTCCCGCAGCAGGAGCTCTTTGTGCCCGTGCTAGATCTGGCCATTTCTTGTAAAGTGCCGTGTATTGAGCAGTAGTTGAGTATTGGGTCTTATAAAACTTGTCATCGGTTTATCCTGGATCTTTGGGGATGGGCCAGGAGCCGGCCGGTTGAGCTTCAGTCCGTGAAGGCATGATCTGGAAGTCCATCCAGTCTTTAAAAGTGAAAATAGATCACTGTGTTTTCACAGAGAGTGTGGTAACGATTGCCATAGTCGCTGTCAGCTAAATAGAATGGGTAGCAGAATCGAATGGACACAATGGTTATTCCGCCCGCAACAACAACAACAGTGAGAGCCCCACTATTTTTATATATTTACACTTAATAGCGTCCATATCACAAAATCCTCTCTAATCTTCCCCGCTACTTGATTTTCTGCCAGCGGATTGAGACGAACTTGTTGTGGGGGTCCCTTCCCAGCAGCACCCGTGTCTTCCATCTAAATGTATCAGGATGGCCATTCCTCTTTTATTATTTTCAAGCCACTATTGCCAATTAGCCACATGATCTCCCATGAAAAGCGCTAAGCCTTATCCCATTATTGATTCTGAAGCACGTTGACGAGAAGGTCAAAAGCGGGGTCGATGAGCAGTTCATCCGGCCCAATTGCGCGTTTCGTCTATTTTATACCGAAAACAACAACACCTTCAAATTCGAATGCTTTCAACTCCTCTTTAAAAGTATTTTGCTTTTCCCACCGAGTGAAAATTTCTGGCAAACTATCGAAATTCGGGTATTGACCACTTCAAGTTTCTTCCTCTTGGCCACATCTTGGCCGGCTAGCCTCGCAAAATGGGAAAGATATTCATGTAGGCTTGCCTATCTCCGCGTCACAAGGCCGTGTCATTTATTTCGAAACTTACGATTGCAGAGTTGGCGCCACTGGGCACATTGGTGGAGCGGTTCTTGACCTCATCGCCGCCGACTATCACGACCAGCAACTCGTCGTTCTAGTACGGGACGCTGGAAAGGCGGCTCAACTCACTACTAAGTACCCAAGGATCACAACAGTTCTGGGTGACCTCAATAGTTTAGATATATTGGAACGGGCTTCTCAAGAGGCAAAAATCGTCATTTGTGAGTTTCGTGTTCCATTTGAGTATGCTTTTAGGATGAGATAGTGGAAACCGTGTGAGAGGTTTGGCACTGATTAGATCAAGGCACTGCACCAGACATTGGAAATGAGGAAGGGATATCCGCCATACTCCGGGGACTGGGTTCCCGCGAAGACAAGGGCTATTATATCCATACCTCTGGAGCCGCGATCATTTGGGATCAGCCAGACGGTTCAAAGGCGGGACAAAAACTATGGGATGATATTGTAGATGTTGATGAGATTGTTTCTGCTCCTAAGGAGGCGACCCATGCCATCAATGATGCCGTAAGTGCCCTTAATTTTATTCTCGGGTTAATGCTTCTCTCTCCGAACAGAGGCTGAGGTTTCCACGCAGCTTGTGTTCAGCCACTCCTCCTCAGTAAACGTCGCCATAATCTCGCCCGGCATGGTCTATGGCATCAGCCCCTCGCACTTCCACCCTTTCTACCTCACTCTCCCAGATATCCTCTCCGCAATCCAATCTCTTGGATCTGGCTTCACCATTTCCTCCGGCCAGAATATCCTCTCGTATATCCATGTCCTTGATCTCGCACGCGTGTACCTCGTCCTTCTTTCCCACGCACTGTCACCTCCTCTTTTTGCTCTGCCTTCTCTGGAGATCTGGGGCCCGAAAGCCTACTACTTTGGAGAATCCGAAGAATATTCTTTCAAGGCTTATATGGAAGCCTTAGTCCCGCTTTTGAAGAAGCATGGAATGGTGAAGCAGGAGGGGATCAAAGAACTTAATTTGAAAGAGGCGGCGAAGCTTGTTGAAGCGGTGTCGTTGGCGCCGAAAGAGTGGAGTTATCATATTGCGGTTAGCTATGGGATAAATATGAGGATTAGAGCTAGCCGAGTTCGGAAGCTTGGTTGGCTGCCGAGGGAGAAGGGATTATTGGCGGATTCAGATGAGGTTGTGGGGAGGTATTTCAAACATTTTGCTCACGAATAATGGAGGACATCCGGGTTGAGTTGGGCCGATGCAGTGTCGGCTCTGATTTGCTTATGACGCAAAGGAAGGTCTTACTCTAAGCCGAGGGAGGGTTACGTCCTTATTATATTTTTTCATCCGCAAATTTCTTGTATTTTTTGTTTCTCATCTTGCCCCTCAACTACCTCCCCGCAGTATCATGTCCACAGTATTTCTGAGATCAAATGTTTTGGTTTTTCCCAGGCTGAATTGTCTTTTGTTGACGAACTAGCTGATCCCAAATATTCTTCTGCAAAGCCACTCCCTCAGAGACTAGAACCATGGAGGCTCAGGCCGGGCCTGAACATTATCTCAGCAGCATTCACTACTCTACAGTATGCTATTTGACGTGACATGTGATGCCTACTGTCTACTTTCTATAATCCGGTAGCATGTATAATAGCTCCGTTGCGGAGGAGTTGGTGAGCAGTGGGAATACTGTCGAACACTGTATCTTATCTGCCGAAAATCGGACGAATGCGATGTCGACTAGTGATATCAATATGCAGTTCGCTTCATTTCCTCTACCTTCTAAATGGCCTACGAACTCCCTTGCTCGTGACACGGCGGCCGATATGGACGATGCTATCCTGAGATCCTCACAAATAACGACAAGAGATCCATGAAACCAGTAGACTTCTGAAGGAGGATTGTCCCAGGCTGGAAAGGACTCAGCGCCTAGCGGTAGATTTGCAATCTTGGATTCAGATGATATTTCAAAGTTCCAAGCGGCAAGACGTAAGATCGCATTACACAGCCCGCCAAAAAGGGATAATGAAGGGTATTGCTAGGCTGTACAGTCATCGATGAAGAACCACCACTGGTATACAAAGTCTATAAACATGCGATATTGAAGTTCATTCAAAGAGCTCGGTTGTCCGATCTTAGGCTTCCAATGCTCATACTCTTTCTCTGCCCGCAGCGAACCTTGTCCGGCGGATATATTAAGAAGTGGATTTCTTCCATTCTGCAGCAAAGCCTCGATGCTCAAGTCTGAAGCCTCGTTGATCGAGTTAAGACTAAGACGCCTCATGCTCAGGGACAAACCCGGATCTTCGTCCCCTTCGTCGCGGTGCCAGAACAAAACAGTTAAGTATGCTGAATCTAGGTCTAGTGTATAAACGTAATCGAGATTCTGTTGCAGTGGGAATGGAAATGGGATTGACATCGCTTTATCTGACTTCGTAATGTCATCTTGAAAATCCTTCAAGGTCAAATACGTGGATGTATCACCAGGAGGGCTAATTCTTCCACGCTTTTGGTGAATTTGATACCACTTCCCTGAATCGAAAAGAGAGCTAGTTAAAAGGTAGAAAAGCAAGTGAATTGGACGACAACTTACCCCCTCTATGCATATTCCAAAACCCTCGAATGACCATGGCGGCAGAGTGCAGGCGCAAAGGTGTATAATAAAGAATATGGTAGCGCTAAGGTTAGACGAAAGCGCGAGAAAATCGGGTCAGGTGATTGGCTGCGCCCAATGTGGTTAGTTCATGTAATGCTAATAGTAGCTAATAATTTTACTCAATAGAAATTTGATTAATAATATAAATTTTAATTAAAATGCAACTAAATCTCAGGTAAATTAATAAGTTAGTCTTACATATTTAATTAATAGATAATATTAAGAATAAAAGCCTAGGAAGGATTTAATTATATTCCGAGGATACTAACTTGTAGTCGTAATTTCCAATACTCAATATTGAGACTCAGTTTAATAGCTATTCTGTAAAGAATGCGTTCTCCAAATTGACACCCGAACCCAAGCCAACCAATTGCCTTACTTGTTACTTCGTTATCATATTTCCCTTCACACGCCCACTGCAGTGGTCGTCGTAAAAAATATCCGGTCGGAGTCCTCAACCCCGGAAAGGCTTTTCAGCTCGTCCTCGCCCATTACGTGGCATCCTCGGCCGTATCGCACCTTGACATTTCGGACACGCTTTCATCTTACAGCCTGGGCATTGCAGCAGATAAGTCCAACTCTCATGGCACTCCGGACATGCTGCACGACCTTGTATTTTTGGCCACCAGCCGTCGTGGCGGCAGGCTGATGCGGAAGCCTGGCGAGTGCTGCCCTCGGCTGTGAAGAACTGCTCGGGGCGATTGAGATGTGCGTTTTGTTCCTGGCGTTTTTTGGTGTTTTCATCAAGAATCTTCTGCCACTTCCTGGCCTGTTCTTCTAGTCGTTTCTGCTCTGCTGCTCGCTCGTCCGCCTGTTGTTTTCTCAACGCCTCTGCCGCTGCGCGATCCTCCGCCTGTTGTTTTCTCAACACCTCTGCCGCTTCCCGCTCCCGTTTCTCTCGCTGCTCCTGTTGCTGTTTCCAAATCTTTGCTATTCTCTCTCTCTCCACCCGCTCCCTCTCTTGTCTCTCCCAAGTTTCTCTGGCCCGTATCCTTTCTTGAATCACTCGTATCTTCTTATTATCCTCCAGGTCCGCAGCATCTACCTCCTCCTTCGCCTTTCTTAACAGGCTTTCCTCTTTCTTCAAGTCCGCATTCTTTGACCCCAGTCGCCTCTCCTTCATATCTTTCTCGATTCTGCTCTCCTGCCTCTCCCTGTCCTTGCGTGCTTTCTCCTCCTCACTGTCCTCTTCCTTCTTGTATATTGGTGACAACAACCATGTGCCCCAACTGTTCTTCTGTGCCTCTTTCCCCGCCTCAGCAGCTATAGTACTATCCAATTTCTTGATTTCTTGTTCCAACTGCCGAATACATCTCTGCAGCTCGAAGATCGACGAGTCGAAGGCATTCTTCTTGGTCCGCCATCGTGCACCACGTTCTTGCTCCAACTTTTGAAGTGCGGCAATTTGTGCCACTTCGCTGAGTGCTCCTGGTTGTGGGGTCGAGGTAGGAGGCGGACGAGGTGTCTGTGTGGTTTTAGGTGAGGAGCGACTTCGTGTTATAGAGGGGTAGATGATGTCGTATGCTCGGCGTTTACTTTCGTCTTTCAATGTCTCGTAGGCTCTTCCGAGCTTCAATGTTTGATTCAGCACACCGCAATTTGACGATCGACAAAAGAATAGCTTAGCCCCGGAAAATTGACACACCTGTTGAAAAGCTTCAGTAGCATCGTGTTTGGCATTTCGATCTGGATGGAGCTTCAGCGCCAGCCGTCTATAAGATCGGATAACCAGCTCGGGCGTAGCAGTTTGCCCCAGTTCAAGGACCATGTAATAATCCTCTGTAATTGGAGCCGGCGCCATGCCTCAGCAAATATGTTCTTAGGAGGTTCCTTTCCAATATACGTTTGCAAGAAGAAATAAACCTGCCTTATCGTAGAGCCTCATTGCTGCCACTGCCTGTGTTTGTTGTCACTGCAGGTGATGTCGCAATGCGCTTCCCGTGACTTCAAGAGGAAGTTTGGGTCCAATCGAAATATCCAAAAGAGATTCCGTGTAAAGTCAAGCATCATTGGCATATACTATAAATATCTAGACCCTTAGGCAAACTCCTTTGTGCAGTAGGCTACCTCTCCCCAACAAAACACGCTTACCTACCAAACTCCAACTTTGAACACGATCACTGTAACTAACTAATAACCCGATGCATTAGACAGCCGTCTTCGGTTCGCGCCTGCAGTCGCCTGGCTCCCAACTAGATTGCTCCCTGTGTTGCACTCATCAAGGCTTTTCTTCCTACGTAGCTCTCCAGCTATTTGCTCTGCAGTGAGACTCGCTGCAGTTGCTTCAAAGGCACCCACAATTGTCGCTCCAGTTCCAATTCCTCCTGCAACGCTCGCGAGAGCTACACCAGCAAGCATTCCCAACCCACCTGTCAAAGCAGCAAGACTAAAATCCATAATCATCCATTTTGTGTTCTGATTTGATTGCATACTTCTCATAATCTCCTGATGTTGTTCCAGTTACCTCTGTAAATTTGCCCCGAGTCGGTTTCTGTCGCTGTCCATTTGGTCCAACTTGCTTTGCCAATGCGCAGCAGTCTTCTTCATCTCCTCGGCGGTCTTGATATCCCTTTGCCGCAAGGGCTCCATCATTTCTTCCTTGGCATCTTGCAAGTCTTTCTTGGCCTTCGCTTCGGCCTTAATTAAATCCTCACGCAATTGCTGTCCAGCAGTGTCGTTAAGATTTTTATTGGATGTCTGAGAGCCACGGCTATTCAGCTTGCTCAACATCCAGCGAGAATTGGAGGAGTAATTCTCGCAACCTCAATCTCAAATCCCCCTCCACCCATTCCTCTACTATACTTTCCACTTGCTGTTAATCTATCATCATTATGAAGAGATTAAAGAGCTTGTTCTCGTCGAAAACGCGAACTCATGAGACGCACAATAGCCGGCCCGACCCACAGGACCGGGATATCTCAGAGTGAGACGTCCCCGATTTCCCCTCATTATTTTTGAGACTCAAAAGAGGCCAGGTTGGCTTCTTTCTTTACGTTGACGGTTTCTAAAATTTCTCAGTCCCCTCCAACTTATCAAGGTAGTCGAGGGCATACAAGCGCTGAATCTGATGCCAAATCTCGGCCTGGACAAGCATCCCAGTCAGCTCATCAGAGTCGGCAATACCATCGACACCAGCCTCGTCAGTCACAAACAGAGACAACGGCAACATTCTGGGAATCCGAGGCGAACCCTCCTTTGCTAGTACCACGGTTCGATCCTGAAGACATACTGATAGCAGTCATGGGAATGACTGGAGCTAGAAAGTCAACATTCATCAGCACAGTCGCAAACCTGGGTCTCGAGATTGCGTATGGGCTCTCCTCCTGTAATATTTCCCACTAGGTCTAATTGATATATAATTAATGGAGAAAATTACTGGCACAAATAACATTGGCATTGCCTCCATGGAATCCATAGTGGGCGCATCCACTTCATCGACACACCCAGATTCGACGGTACCGACCTCAAAGACGCCGACATTCTCGAAGTCATCGCCCTATACCTGACTAACAATCAAAGTCTCAAAATCCTGTTCTCCAGGATCTTATATCTCCACCGAATTACGGATGACCGCCTCGGTGGCTGCGCTATAAGAATCTCAGTCTATTCCGCGGCCCGATTGGAAACAGAAACATGAAAAATGCGACATTCGTCACTACGTTTTGGGGCGAACTTTCCAACAAGCAAAGGGGCGAAGAAAGATTGAATGAGCTGACAAAGACGAATAAGTTCTTGGGAATGATGATACCATCGGGTGCAACGGTTGACAAGCGTGATGGTTCCCGTCAGGATGGCATTCGAATTATCAATAATTTGCTTCAGAAGATACCATGTGTTCGTCAAATCTAGGAAGACATGGAAGGGGCATCAAGCTTACGAGTACCACTGCTTAAAAGGGGGTCAATGATAGGATCGCTGGATTGCAGGCACAGTATGAGAGAGATAGTAGGAAGTTGAAACAGGAAGTGCAAGAAGGAAGGGATCAGAATGATATTTTGGAGATGAAGCAGAGGTTGATGGATCACACTGAGGTCATGGAGAAGATGGAAAAGGCGAGGCCGGCCCAAGAAAGACTTTTCCGGGCTACAGTCCGACAAAAACAGGAGCAGATAACATCTTTATAGAATAAAGCAAATGAAGGATGTGTTATTTCATAAGTTTATTTCGAAAGGCAAATACAAGAATCATTCTGAATAGAAATGAATTCGTCTTCGTCACATGTTTCCCAAGAAGACTCTGATGAGACCAGTCAGTCGCTCATACTCAGGGCAGAGTATGTGGAACTAGCTCTCTTCCGGATCCAGGGCAACGCCGAAAAGCATATGTTGGCATTCGCGATAGCTCGGTATTTTGAGGCCCCAGTGCACGAGCCCTCCTTGCATCGCTCTATTCCCTAGGGACAACATGAGAGCGCGATGAATACGTGCTATCGCTTAAAAGCAATCAGCTACCCTAAATGGCACCGAATCTCCTAGAGTCATCATACTAAATTCGTGATATGCACAAGCTTCCAACTATCTTATTAAACTTTAAAAGAATAATTTTAAGTCGCTTTGAAGAATAAAAAAGCTGCGATCTTAATACCGCTCAGCAAAAGGTATAATAGCTCATTTTTAGAAAAGGAAAATCACCTTATAAAATGGCAAACGAGCTACGGAGCGAGTTGAGCTATAATATTTATAATTTAAGACAGAAGAATAAAAAACTCTCCAATTATATATGTAAAGATAAGCCTTCCTAGCTACCCAGTATAATAGAACTCATAAGTAGCGCCCTTTTAATCTAAGGCCTATAGTCTAAATATTTATAGGATTAGGGTTACCCTAGGACAAAAAGGTATATACTAGCTATCGTTTTAAAACCAGGCACTGAATCTCTGCTCTATTAAGGCTGAAAGGGATATAACAATCTTATAATAAGAATTGAGCACTTTAGACTAGAGATATACCGGGTGCTAGGGCATAGATTAGCTCTTTAGGTTTGAGGACTTAATACTTATTTCCGTGCGATTTAAATATGCCTCTGAGAATCCCTAATATATTCAACTCTTTATTAAATAAACGGAGCTTTATTAAAGAGGAAGTTATTTATTCTGCGCTGTAGATATATTAGATAAATGTCAAGCTTAATTATAGCGCTCAATTACTCAATTGAACTGTTTAATAGTGTCATGATATTTTGAGTGTAGTTGATAAATTTTGTGATGTGCAACCCCAACTCGGATTGAACATGGTGATGTCTGCAGGAAATTTATATGGAACTATTTTGATTTTTGATTTTTTGATATATCGCGATGCTCCGGAGAAAATTCTCTTGAAAAAGGCTTCTCCTTGCAAAGCGTATCGACAGACGAAATCTAGCTTTAAGATATATTTCTCTTGTTTAAATTAATTGAAAAGCCTTATAGATGCTACTATGTGACTTCCCTTCCAATCAGCACTACCTTTATTCTTGGAGGTATTCCTTGATCTTGCGATATGTGGGCATTGACTGGAAGTTCCAAGGATTGCGAAGCCTCTTTTGGTAGGGCGAGCTTGAACTACCTCGCGATTCTATATTTAGAACTCTTTAAGAACCCCCCACGATATCCAAGTTTAGAGAGTAAATGACCAGAGAAAATAAGACTCGCCCATGAGGCTGCGACCCCGATGCCTTTGACTAAGCTGAGCTTTCTCCCTGAGCCCTAAAGAATTCTAGGCTATTATGATTGCAATCAAAGATATGAAAGCAGGATAAGAAGTATATCCGGCGTATATATTACCACATGAGTTGAGAATGCCGACAGCTCAGAGACATCGGGCTTGGCTCATGAAACGTTGTTGGGAAGCAGGTTTGTGAGTGTACTGTGTAAGAATGCAGACGTCCTCGAAGTGATGGACGGAGATAAATTTGTGTGCAAATCAGCAAATAATTAAACTTGAATGAAAGCGATGTGAGGGATAAGCGCTGGTGAGTAGAGTGCGTTGGCCGTCCTGCAGATCTCATCCCTCAACCGCTTCCACCAGCAGCAGAATCGTCTTCGAGAACGTGACCGACTATCTCCCTCACTAATATTCCCTTCATATAAACTTTTAAGGGTCTTACTTTCGTTCATTTCAGAGAACACTCGACCATAAGACAACTTGACTTCAATGAAGCAATATACACCTAACGCCGAAAAACTTTGACACTGGCAGGAGATTACAGATTAATAGACACTCCCTGCCTAGAAATCGACAAGGACGTAGCCCCGCGGGGTGAACCTTTTGCCATTTCGAATCCTTTTTTATTATTTCTGGATTTTTTGGCGATTTGACACGGGGTCACTTTCGGCAAGTTGGAGTTTTGCCGAGAGAGGAAAGTGATAGATAACAAGCTGGACTTTCTGGAGCGAAGTGTATATATGGGCTACTTCAAATCCTCAAGAGATTCACTTTCAAGCCACTTAGTCGCTAACTCTAGGTTGTAATCTTACCTGGCATCAACAACTTATGTTCCTTTCTTCCGCTCCATCTATCATTTATCCAAAAGACCTTTGTGTGTTCAGTTGAAGCTTTCAGTTGAATCGCAAACGACCTGATAAAAGTAAGTCCGATATTGAGCGAAGTTACGCGGAAGGAAAACGGGTAGTTTACTATTTTATCAGAATTCAAAAGGAATGATGCTCCAAGCTATATAAACACTAGTTCTTTCAAAGCTAACTATGTAGGTTGTCCTCACACTATTCCAAGAGCAATTTTATTAAATTTACGTGTTAAATTCTATAAGTATAACCAATTTCCAATCCCGAACAACCGCGCGACTCATCAATTACCAGTGTGGGACGCTGCCAACTACTTGTATTCCATTTTTAAATCGGAATCATGTCATTACAAGCTGACTGTAGCGGCAACAGCGAAGGGTACGGTAGAGCTGGCTTACGTGGCGTACAAGTTGAACTGCAAGGGTCCACCGCACATCTTGGTTCCGGTGGTGGCGGAGCCGATGGAGCCGCTGCAGACGTCGGTGCAGGCCTTGGTGCCGATCAATTTGGAAGCAGGAGTTCCGCCATATGAGAAGCTGGATCCGGCATAACATTGCTTGTGGTACTCAACATAGTAGAATGGGTAGATGGTGGGAGTAGGTTTGGCGGCGAGTGAGGAGACCATGGCTTCGCAGAGCTCGGGAGTGACGGAATTGTTGGAGAGGAGAAGAGGAAGGGCGTGGGTAGCGGTATCAGAGAAGCATCCGAGGTAGTTGAAGCCAGTGGCCTTGGAGGCCGCGGGAGTTGTGGTTGTGATGAAGGTTGACGGACCTGTGGTTGTTGCGAGATTGGTCGAGGGACTTGAGGCTACAGCTGCCGAGACTGATGTGCTTGTTCTTATAACAGCAGAAACAGGCGAGGAAGAGGAGATGCTGGTAACAGCAGAAGTGCTCGTAGTCTTTACTGTAGAGACTTAGGCAGAGAGCTCATACAATTGCAGTCTATTTCCAGCACCGCAGTACTCGTAGGGGCTTCCGGGGCATATGAACGAACAATCAGTCAAAGGAGCTGGAATGGAACCAGTGCTGAGAATTTTGCCACAGTAGCCTATATCTCATGTTAGTATAGGATAAAAATCGTTAGAAAGTAGTCTTACATTCTCCTCCGTACTCAACACCGAAATACGTATATCCGGAGCAGACACTGGAACATTCTTCAAGAGTCATGGAGACATAGTCATAGAATGCTACCACAGTGAGAGCGCGAATATTTGTTGCCTCCGTGTAGCAACCCTAGAAAGAGTAAGCCCCAACAACTGGCTTCTAGCCAAGGGTTACCGTTAGCATCACTGAGGATGCAGTGGTCGTGGCACTAGTAGATGTAACTAATGTGGCTGTAACGCTTACTATCAGGGACAAACTTAACGTGAGTGTGGTTGACGTACTTGACGGGGCGGGAATGCTGCTAGTGGTGGAGGTGCTGAGTTTGTAAAGCTCAAGGCGGTTGCCAGCACCGCAGTATTCAAGATTGTTACCAGGGCAAATGAAGTTGCAGTCAGTAATAGGAGCAGGACTGAACCGGCACTCAAGGTGTTGCCGCAATAACCTAGAATCCAGACCAGTTAGCATATGGTTGGAATATTCTGCGAACAAAGGTAACTTACACTCCTCTCCGTACTCAATTCCCCAGTAGGTAAATCCAGAACAGCTAGCAACACACATCTCATCGGTCATAGCGGTATAATCATATGAGACAGCTCCAAGCAAAGCTCTGATAGTAGCTGGCTCTGTGTAACAACCTTTAAGGGTATATGCTCCAACAGTTGGCTTGTGGGCCAATACTGATCCCGTTGAGCAACACCAGATGATGTGGTACTGGTGCTGGGGCTCGAGGATGTAGATGAGGTCAAAACCAAGGAACTAATGCTGGAGGAGGAGCTAGAAAATGACGAGCTAGATGTTGACAAACTGGAAGATGACGAGCTTGACAATGAGTTCGACGAGGATAAAGATGAGGAAGAGCTCGAGCTAGAAGAAACCACACCGAGAGGGCTGGATGTAGAGATCTGGGACGAAGTGCTGAGAATGCTAGACGATGTGGGTGGCAACAGAGTTGAAGTGGCTGAGGTCTGAGTAGAGCATCCCGTTGTACAAGCTGATGCAGTGCCGACCAACATAACATCTTGCCAGTTACCATTTACCCAGAAGGTAAGGATAGTGGCCGAGGACCCGGACACACTGGACTTGAAAGTCAAGGAGACCACAATAGAGCCTCCAGGGGCAACTGAGGTGCTAGTCGTAGGGAATCTAGTGGCTGTGAACGCGCTGCCGACTGTAGCGGCGCCTCCAGTGACGGTGGTCTTGTTATACGCTGAGGTATAGGAATTTTGGTAAGCGAAACCAGCGAATATCATATTTCCAGCTCCACTGTCGTGAAGCGTGAGAGTGGCAGTGGAGATGCTACCGATAACTACCCCAGCAAAGTCGAGTTGAACAGCACTGAGATCTAGGTAGCCAGCGGCAGCACTCATGGTACCAGTCAAACTGACACTAGTATATGGAATGCCAGTTACTGGCAGGACGTCGACCAATCCGGTGAGTGCATCTGGAACGACATCAATTCCACTGACTGTACGGCTGTTCTCGATGGCTGCAGCGGTAAGATTCATCACGACGGTCATCGTGAAGACAGCCTTAGCGGCTAAAGTAGCTGGCACTCCCGAGCAAGTAAAAATACCGGAATTGGTGATGCAACCGTTCAGGGTGAGGGCAGACTGGCGCTGTAAATTTGACGGTCGAGGTGGTGACAGTGCTAGCTACTTTGGTGCTAAAGGCAAGAGGAGATACGCAAGTAAGCAAAGGCGTCGTCGATGCACCGATACCATAGATCATGTTGGTCTCAGTAGTATAAATTCTGGCGTTTCCAAAAGCAGGGCGCTGATACTTCTGAAGGCGTCCAGTAGCGAGAGTAGTTGCGGGTTTCAAGATGCCTCCAACAGGAATAGCATTGTATCCAATAAGTCCGTTGTTGGCATCGGTCATCCAAGCCTGCGTTACTATTAGAAAAATTCCTGGCTCCTGGCTACTCTGAAATTACTTACAATACCGCTTCCAGCTTGGCCGTTGTAGCTTGTGACTGTTGGGGCTCCAACTCCGGCAAACTGAATAGCTGATTGGCCAGCCCATGTGAATTGAGGCACACCAGCAGCATTTGGGGTGAATTTCAAGGCAATGAGGTACGCTCCTGCGTTAGCCTGAGCGGTGGGGCAATAGCTCGAGCGATGTTAGCATGAAGAGCAAAAATAATGCGGACCGGTTCACAAACTAGACATATCCTCCCTCGGCAGGATAACTTGCAACACCACTCAAAAGCTTATTGGAGCTGGTGATGGCTTGCAGAACTATCCCAGTTAGCAGATCCACTCATGTGCAAACATTTGTTAAACTCACCACCATCCGATCCGCTGGCTCCCGTTGCAAACCCTCCAAGACTGTTTGCATCCATAAAATAAATCTTGCGACTCTTGCGTCCTGCGACAACAACTTGGCTGACACCGCCACCTTGAGAAGTATGGGCTCAAAAGAGCAGCTCCAGAAGACCCGAAATCATTATCTCCTCCGTCAAGAGACGCGTACTCATAAGGCTCAAAATAATTTGCTTGAGCAAAAACCCCAGATGTAGATAGACTCATATCAACAGTTGCTTGCTGGAGCGTACTGATGGGAATCTTGCCACTTGCAGGCTTGCCGCCTGCGTTATCACCGGCTCCACCGGCTCCATTATTGAAGGTCATAAGTTAAATTTCAATATAATTATGCGGCTTTCACGTGCCCAGTCACAAAGAACAAACGGTTGTTCGCAGTATCAGCGGCCAGTCCGAAACCTGACTGCCGGATACCAGCTTTGCCTCCCATCTGAACAGTGTAGGATGTTGGTTGAGGTGAAGGGGCGCCAGGAGCAGCTTCCATTGCCTGAATACTGGTGACATCAACTCCGGTCATCTTACTGACAGCAAAAAGCATGCCAGTATAGTTGAAGTTATCGCAGTGACCACCAAAGCCACCGATAACTGTGTTGCCAAGCATCGCAAGACCAAGCCTGTTGAGAAGCGTTCCACCAACGAAGTATCTGGCGTGATCGTTGTCCGCATAGTGGCCATCAATAACAACAGGTGGCATCGCATTGGTTAAACCAGGAAGTTGGATAGCGTAAAATTTGTATTGACCTAAATTCGTGATGAGTTGCGAACACCTGGTGAGTAAGGGAAACGCTACATACCTTGGAGGGTTCCAGCGGGTCCAACAACAGCTATTACAACATCAGTAACACTCATTGGCGTACATTCTTGGAAGCAGACCTCCTTGGTAGCCTTTAGAGAACAAATACATGATATTGGTGGCCGGGTCGATGATTGGTGTGCCCGTAATGCCGACAGTGAGGACACCAGTCAGGCCGTCAAGAATACGAACTTTATTTTGGTTGGAGCCGACAATAACTTGTTCGCTTAAAGCCCCAGGAGGGGTCCAGACGAGTAGTTCGGCATAAAACATCTCATTAACATTGAATCCCATTTTCCAATTGAGTGCCAAAGTGCTGGCAAGTGAAGTATTGATATTGTGATTGGGAAGATATCCTGATTGTGGGGCATCCTGACAAGTTGTCAGTGTTTCCTTGCCACCTATTACCAAATACATACTGTTTCTTGGAGGAAATCCGTAGGAGCGACTGCTCGTACGGCCGGCAAAGCTACCAAGCCAAAGAGAGTGAGCCACCTCATTGCGAAAAAACGAGAGATGCAATTCGGAGTGCTGAAAAACAAAGGCAGTTGAGAGAGGGGGGACGTGTAAAGGCAAAAGAGCAGAAACGGCCAGACTATATCTACGGAGACTTCTCAGTGACACGAGTTTCTCCCAAGACATTCTGCTCAAAATCCAATGTTGGTGAAAGGAAGGAGGCGCTCTGCTCTTGTTTCTGGCAGTCAGATCAAGCTTTTGGCTGCTTTTTTTAATCGAGATGTCTTAGGTTTCAATAAGCCCTGGGCCCCTCGGACCACCGTGCTCGATGAGGACATATCGGGACTCGCTGCACCTAATAGTGGCTGAATTATAGAACCTCGCGACCAGGAGGATATTAATCCGCGGCATGGAAATATGGTATTGTAGGGTGTTGCGGGCCATCCGGCAGATTTATTGTCTTGAGTTGTCTGACTTGAGAGGTGGGAATGTTCGAGTCCACTAACTCTTCTCCTCAAGTAGGGTGAGCAGTGACATAGCCACATTGTATACCACCCCTATAGAACAACTTCAGTGACATGTTTTGGTGCTGCAAGAGGATGAGAGAAATTCAAAGTACGTGGCCCGGCGTAAAATCAAAAGGGGTTGGCTTCATACCAGTAATGGTCAGCAGCAATGGTGTCGGTGTTGCGTTCGTCGTCTTGGTCTTGCATCTACTCAAGCTCTGCTTTCGATAGTCCCACAGCTCAAGATTATGCACGCCACGACTCAATCCAGTTTCGTTGGACTCGTGGTAGAATGACACAGCTCAAAGGGAGTCTAGTACATGGCATCCGGTTTCTTGGATTAAGATCCTTATCGTCTCTGACTATTAGCGGTGACGGTTCGACGAGCTTGAGAGATTACTTTTTATTAACAAATATTTCTTTTACGATACATGCCGTTGCTTCTACAATCAACTTATGTTCCTCAGAGTGTATCCTCTCTTTAAGTTGTTGCAAATCCTCGCCCTGGTAGCACTCGATATCTCTGGTCATAATTGCCCTCCCTTGGTCAACTTGCTCAATCACGTGGTGCACCATAATGCCTGTTTTGTTGTTTTCCAGATTGCCGGCTTGAAAGTCAGCAAAAGCTCTCTCGATAGCATTAGCACCTTCATATTTCCCTGAACAAGTTGTCAGCATTGGCATAATACCGTTCAAATTGTTCATAACTAACGTGGCAAAGAAGGGTGCAGATTTATAACTTTTATCCCTTCTGCCTCAAGCGGACCCAGAAACCGCTCGGAGAAAACGTGCATCCAACCAGCCAAGACGATCAGCTCGGGTCTAGGATCGCTATTAAGGATTCTTCCCGCCAAAGCCGCGTCGTACTTTTCTCTTGCTTCCTGGAGTTTTTGAGGATCTTTCTCGGATTTCGCCTGAAAGCCATGCGAGATCAGGTTGAAGTAGTCGCATGGTATGCCATGCTGCTCTGCTCGTTTAATGGCATATGCCTTGCTCCTGTTCACGACGAGGCGGATAATCGTAGAATTGGGTATCTTGCCGTCGGCACAGGCGTCACACAGGGCCTGAAAGTTTGACCCATTGCCACTGGCCATCACCAAAATGCGACACGCTTCAGCCATAGCGGGTACAGACAAGATGAGTTTCAGGATAGTGCTGGTGGTGAGATGGTAAGGTGGTGAGGTTCATTGCAGTTTGAAGAATTAAAAACAAAAGTTGAAGTTATTGCCGATGTACCGTCCTGACTGGCGCTATGCCTAATCAATTAGCTGCTGCACGTGACCCCGCGAATCTCGCCTAGAACCGTACTCAGCTTGACTTACAGCTGCTCAGAGTGTCCAATGCATTAAGTCCAGGGAATTGTAACGGGAGAGCCAGGGCATATATCCTCGTGATATACTTTCATACAAATTCTCTCGACTATTAGAACTCTTCTTGGCTAGCCGGGTGTAGTGTTGAGATGATAAAGCTCGATTCAAGCCAAATTAAACCAACCTCTCCGCAAAGAGTTTGCGAAGCTTTATCTTCAAACTGACAAACATAGTACTCTTCTACTACTCTAATAATCCGAGCATGGGTTGGGAGAATTTGAGCATGGTAATACCATCTGATCCCAGCAAGTTCAAGTCCATATATACAGTACTGTACATATTGAATTGTAAGATTAGATATATATATGCTAGAGAACTACAAGTTTCTCAAAGATTTTCACTCCTGAGTTCCAGAACATGAGAAATCCATGAATTGAGCTTTTGCTTTTTGCAAACTCGCATGATGGATGGCATGGTGGTATGAGGATGTTTGAAAAGTGCCAAGAGAAATTGTTTTGCGAAACTCGGCGTACAAAAGGGAGAGGAACGAAGGGAATATAGTTTGGCAACAGAAACCTGGTGTGAAAACAAGGCGTGTAGATGAGTATTCATGAGCACAATTCCCAAATTTGTTCTTGACATTTGAACCGCTATAAGGAAAATTTACACAAATCCCCCAGCATACAATTTATCCTCAAACCTTCCTTTCCCTGGCTCACAACTCCACCTCACCTACAACCTTCTGCTCCACTTTTTCTAGACTCTCAATCTTAGCATCTTCCTCTTTTTCCAACAGTTGATTGTAATCATCAACGACTAGTTGGGCAACGTTCATGCCCATCAAAGCACTAGTTTCCATGGTACTAATGAACGATTCCATGCCGCTTGTATAGTAGAAACCGCGGGCGAGCTCCAGGTCTTCGAACGTGACGCGCGGGTATTCATAGGGGTAGGATTGCCAGACGTGTGGGTAGAACCAGGTTATGTTGGAGTTGGAGTGTGTGGTGAGGAGGGCGGTCAGGTCTAATGGGACTAGGGGAATGTTAGTTTGACGGGACCTGGGTCTGAACCCCATGCGAAGATTCGATGGGAGGGCGCGGTGGTAAGCAAATTTGAGAACAGAGTGATGTACTTACTATCGAGACCTAAGATACCGGAGAGGAACTCGGAAGTTACTGCTTTTGGAGAGAAAATCTTGTAAAGATACTCCAACTCCAACGTCTCTGGATTGACGACTCTCCTCAGCGTGCTAATACTAAAGAATCCAGGTGAACCGGCGCCATCTTCTGGGCTGGTTGGAATCTCATCAGGGGGTAAGGTGGTCAGGATGGAGGTCGGCATCTCGGATCCAGGAGTGAGATTGAAGTAGAGCGGACTGAGGGAGGTTGGTGAGGTGAAGAGAGTGACGTGGAGAGTCACATAGGGGATGCTGTCGGGTGTACGGTTGAGAAGACCTTCTTCCATCTTAATGTCCGCATATTGATAGGGCGCGGCGAGGACGACGGTATCGAAGGGTTCTTCGTTAGTCAAAATCTCTCCAGAGATGGGATCCTTTGAGGTAGTAGCGATGTTATATCTGCTCTTGGACTTGGTGATAGAGCTGACGGTGGTATTGAGGACAGCGGTAGCGTTGGAGGCTTTGATCATTCCATCGAAGATCTGCCAGTTTCCACCGTCGATTTGCTTGGCTCCTTCAATAGCCATGCAGACCATTGTTTCCAAGCCATGGATGACATTGAGATTTTGGCCATAATTGACTCTGGTACTAGCCTGGATGATGTCTGTTGTGAATGGGGCTCCAATCTAGAATGTGTTAGCCAGGGGTAAATGCCAAAGTGGAGGACTTACATTGTTTTGAGTAAGATACTCTTCACCAGTGATAGCAGTCACAGATGTGAGTTCAAGATCAAGAACTCGGTCTGAGAGAGATCTGAATGGGAAGAAAGGAAACTCATAAAGCTTTCGGAACTTCCCAACGGTGCTCTTCATCAACCGCTGTGTTCGGATAGGAGCAAATCCATATTTCCATAACATCTTTGCAACATCCCAGTAATACCATCCGCCCTCCTTTTGGGTGAATACGAACTTCTTCCCATTCCATATCCCAAGAAGTTCGACATCTTCGGTCTCAGACTCACGAGGTTTGAGACCGAATGCTATGCTAGCATTCTGGAGAATTGTGTTGACTTCTACGAAGATGCTTGCGCCGAGCTCGACAGGCTCAAGAATATTGCCATACGCGCTTACCGTCGTTGAACGACCCCCAATATAGCTAGATCGCTCATAGACTGTGATGTTGATAGGAATGCCTGACCTCTCGGCGAATCGTTGGAGGTAATATGCAGTCGACGCTCCGGCTGCTCCAGCTCCTGCGGTGGTATTAGCTTTCGGACTTTAAGATGGAGACAGAGTGTCCCAAAAGCCAAACTTGTATTTAAATTTACGGGAGAAATATAAAATGAGAATATGGTAGAAGGAAAGAGTGAAACCAGGCAGGTCTTGGCTAATCCCCCACGTCCAAAACGTCATAAATCCGTGCTGATCCCATGGAAACATAAGCGGCCATAGAAATTGGAATGACCCGGAGCACTCAAGCCAAGTTGAATATTCCAGTCGTGGCTAATATTTGGCCCTTGTGAACTGTAGGGCGTCGCTGCACGAGAATCTGACGGGAAGTAGAGTAGCTCATGACATAAATATATCAAAGAACCTGCCCTTAAAAACCCATGACGAACGGAAGTAAAATCAAAATCGAGAAGACTTCTTCTCTAATCAAGCTTTGCAACAGCTTTTCAAATGCATCTCATCAACACTTGGATCCAAAGTCAACATCCGCCCAGTCCGGACATCACCCCCTATTTCTCTCCTCACACCCCCATACCTAGCAAATGGAACTATAAGATATATAAATAGTACACGAGATATTCAAAACTGGGACACAGGGACAACGATCACAAAGAGATCAGATGTAACTGTCTAAAAAGATAAGAACATACCAATAATAGCTATTCTCCTCGCCTTTGGATCCCCATAAACAACTTCTTGCCTGTCCGTCTCCGCACTCACACTATTGCCCGTAAGACTCCCCGTAAATGGCCAGAACGTAAATGCTTGTCCCAAGACCCCAAAACTCGCAAGTACCAGTAGCCAGCCTGCGTACATATTGATAGATTTCGAGAGCGATATTATTCAAAAGAGTGTTGTGTTGCTGGCTGCATATGAAGTGGTGATGTGGAACAAGTTTGATGTACAGCACAGCACAGCACAGTACTGCCTTGTCGCTTGTCGGCGAACGGGCCACCGTACTACCGTACAGTAAGAAATCGCGATAGGATTCGATTCGCGTCTGCCCATGAAAAAAGCTTCGAGCTGCCTTGATCCCCACGACAGCGACATCCCATATTCCACCACCAACACAAATCCTGCTCTTTAAACTGAAACCAAGTCAAGATGTCGGCAGCGCAGCTTCTGAACCCGAAGGCGGAGAGTAGGGTACGTTTTCCTTCCTGGCGCGGAGAGCAAAGGTGCGGGAGTTAGGGACTTTGAACTAATGAATGGCAAATAGAGAAGAGGAGAGGCGTTGAAAGTCAATATTAGCGCGGGAGAAGGTCTGCAGGAGGTTTTGAAGAGTAATTTGGGACCGTTGGGGACGATTAAGATGTTTGTTCTCCGGACCCCTCTACCTCAATATATAGCTAACTAGCTACAGGCTTGTTGACGGAGCTGGCGCGGTATGAAAGAGCTTCTCACGGAAATTGGGAGGTACGTGTACTGATATTGGTGGCAGATCAAACTTACGAAAGATGGAAATGTCTTGTTACGAGAGATGCAGATCCAGAACCCAACAGCGGTCATGATTGCGAGAGCAGCGACGGCGCAGGATGATATCTGTGGCGATGGAACGACAAGTGTGGTGTTGTTGGTGGGAGAGCTTTTGAAGCAGGCAGATCGGTATATTTCTGAGGGTTTACATCCTAGGATTATTACGGATGGGTATGAGATTGCCAAGGTGGAGGCTTTGAAGGTATTTGCGCTTGCTATATGTGGGTGGGATGTTGCTAACAGCTTGACTAGTTCTTGGATACATTCAAGCTGGAGAAGGAAGTCGACAGAGAGCTCCTGTTGAGCGTTGCTCGCACATCCCTTTCTACGAAGCTCAACCATACCCTTGCAGAGAAGCTCACCCCGGATATCGTCGATGCTGTCCTGGCCATCTACCAAGCTCCCGCGAAGCCCGATTTACATATGATTGAGATTATGAAGATGCAACACCGCACTGCTTCCGAGACACAGCTCATTCGAGGTCTAGCCTTAGATCACGGTGCCAGACATCCAGATATGCCAAAGCGAGTTGAGAACGCCTTCATCCTCTCCTTGAACGTCAGTCTAGAATACGAGAAATCAGAGATCAACTCTGGGTTCTACTATTCGAGCGCGGAACAAAGAGACAAGCTTGTGGAGAGCGAGAGACGATTTGTTGATGAGAAATTGAGGAAGATTGTGGAGTTGAAGAAGGAGGTTTGTGGTAATGATCCTAAGAAGGGGTTCGTTATTATCAACCAAAAGGGTATTGATCCGTTGTCTCTCGATGTTTTGGTCAAGAATGGCATTTTTGCTCTGAGAAGAGCGAAGAGAAGAAACATGGAGAGATTACAGTTGATTTGTGGCGGAACAGCGCAGAACAGCGTGGATGACTTATCACCAGAGATCCTTGGCTGGGCAGGACAGGTCTACGAGCATCAATTGGGAGAGGAGAAGTACACATTCATCGATGAGGTCAAGGAGCCTAAGTCTGTCACGATTCTCATCAAAGGACCTAATCAGCATACTATCACTCAAATCAGTGATGCGGTTCGTGATGGTCTCCGAAGTGTTTACAACATGATTGTCGACAAGAGCGTCGTTCCAGGAGCAGGAGCTTTCCAAGTTGCTCTTGCAGCACACTTGAACAGCGAGGCTTTCCGGAAGACTGTTAAGGGCAAGGCGAAGTGGGGTGTACAGGCATTCGCTGATGCAATGCTTATCATCCCAAAAACCCTCGCTGCCAACTCAGGGCATGATGTCCAAGATGCTCGTAAGTTTCTTCCATCTCACTCATCTTACCCATGTCTAACAAACTGTAGTTGCCATGCTCCAAGACGAACAAGCCGAAGGAAACGTTGTTGGCCTCGATCTCAAGACCGGTGAAGCTATGGACCCCGTTCTCGAAGGTGTTTACGACTCCTTCCGCGTTCTCCGCAATGCCATCGCCTCCAGCTCGGGCATCGCATCTAACCTTCTCCTCTGTGACGAAATGCTGAAAGCACGTCAAATGGGCCGACAAGGTGGACCTGGACCCGGAATGGACGATTAAAAGCTTCCATTTCTCCGTTGTCACTGTCTTCGTTCCCGGCACTTTCTCGATCTTATTGCGGCTGTGGTACACTGAAGAAAATTTGAAGGCAGGATTGCAGGTGATCTCTGGCTTTTCTAGCGCGAGGGTGAGGGGACAATGTAACAGGGCTCAGTAATATGTACAACACCCGTTGAAAATCCATTGGGTTTAGAGGGGGCGGGCGCATGCACCTGGTGAATTACCTATATCCATATTGTAGTAGAGAATACAATGACCATGACCATTTAAAGGAGCCTGAGGCGAGAATAATTCCAGGTGAAGTTTGTCCAGAGACCATTAATCCGCCAATTCAGACACTTACCAGAGTTCGAAGCGCAAATAGTTTAAAGTAAGTACCAAGCAACAGATTAACCTGGCTTCCGGTTTCAAGTTTAACCCCCACTTTCTTTCACCTTACTAGAATGGTCGGAAAGGCATAAGATGTTGTGGATGATAAGTCACGTATTCGTTCTAGGAACATATCTTGCCTCTTTTCGCCATTGGCTTGACATCGGAGCTCAGACATCAAAAAGCTATGCCTTACAATTGTCCTATAAGGACCTGATTTTCTTACAAGAATAAGAACGGATGCATTATAACTTGTCTCTCCCTGGCATGCACCAGGATTGGTAACTGAGACTCTAAATGGAGGCATTCTTGGGGTATATCATAAGTGTTCGTTTAGCTAGGCAAGTCTGGTCTTGAGCAGGCCTTGACTCCCCTCTCGCCTTTCCCATTTCAAATATTGTCGTCACCCCAGAGATTCTCACCTCAACTAGCCAATATTCAAAGAAGCACAAGTAACTCACCAACACTGGAACTTTCAAAATACTGCGTAAACACCCCCAGGCTATCACTGGGTCTGAGATCCACTCAAGTGGCCTTGGATCCATCATCTTTCTCAGAAATATTCTCTTCGCTGACATTCGTTCATCGCATACCAACGCCGGACCCCAAAATTCTCTGTACACGCAATATCCAAACCTCTCCCCCTCGTCACAGACCGCCAATACCTAGCCAGCACTTGGAATGGCCCTGTACCAGCTAGGCTGAGGCAAGAACATTAGAATCTGTTAGCATTTTCCATCACCTTCAACAATACCACCACCTACAAAAAGATGTCCTGGTTGACCGCAGCTATAGCAACGTCCAGTTGTGCTAGCGCCACTCAGAGTGCTTGTCTGTCGATTTCAGAACCAAGATCGGTCCAGAACCGCATGGTCAAATTAACTAGGACGAGCCAATCGTATGAGTTGGGCTGGTCAAAGGTAGAGGACTAAGAGGGAGACGTGAGGAAACCCGACTCAGGATCAAAACTCGTCCTGGTAAACTGGATTAACTCGTCCTAGCGTCGATATCTTGCCTGTGGCCTCCTCCATCCTCACATCTCTTTCGAAACCTCGTCAGCACCATTTTCACGCTGATCCCCACACCTATCTAGGCCCATCGTGAGTCTTAAAGTTAGGAATATCTAGTTCGTCCGCAACCGCTGCCCCCTCATCACGATCCTCATTCATGCCCCAGGCTGAAATCTCTATGACTCGCTCCAATCGACCTCGCCATCTGCTGTATCCGCCATTTTGTTGTAATGGAGGGGTTTGGACGTCAAAACTGCTACCCTTTTGGCTAACCTGAAATAACAGGTGGAGATTCAAATAGCAAACAACATGATAAGTAGTCGGCTTTTTGATTGGGAAATACAAGAGGGGGTAAGGGATAGGAGGAAGTAACATTGCTATGAATATCAAAAGCTGGCTTACCTAAATATTCCACGTAATTTGAATCTCCAAGAATACTGTGGAATCCAAAGAGCTTAAGTAACCCAGAGAACCTGAATATTCTAAGCGTCAGATTATTCAAGTTTTTCCAAATAACCAAGTCATGCTACTAGTGCCGCTTTTTCTGGTTAGCCAGGACGGCTTTGGTCAACACTTCAAAAGTTCCCCTCGCTGTATTAGCTGATTGCTCCAAACTTATGCTTAAAAGAAATAACAAATTTTGAATCCGAGACATAGAATTCCGACTTTAATCCAGATAGCAAGTAATGAGTTGGGGCATAGTAGAGGAAGGAAAGAAGGAGCCTCGCTTAGTATTTTAAGGGGCATTGGAGACTGATATTTTAGGAGTTTGCTCGTGGCCATATCGTGGACTATATTTTCTTTCACAGACAACAAGCGCAGTGTTTCCAAACCACCAAGTCTATCAGATACAATATATTCAACCTTACCTACTACCCCTGATTTCGGGATCTAATACTAAATCACGATACTGTGCTATGCAGGTGGTTCTTTCAAGGATATACGTGCTATGGCGTATAATAGCCTATTGTTGACAAAGAGATAGATTCTAGTGGTAGCTGGGATAGATAATAGACTGTATATAAAGTGTCTGCTGTTGTTTATGCTTGTTATAGTTCGCGTATAATAAGCGAGATAGGGGCTATAAATGAGCGTGGTGTGAGGCTTGGAAATAGGGGAATCACAAGGCGCAAAACCTCACAGGTAGATGCAGGCAGCCAGAGGCTTCGGTTTGCGACAAGATAAGAGTTGGAGTGCATGTGATGCACTTGATAGGGGTAGTTGAAAGCATCTGGGACTTGACTCTCCTCGGTTTTCAGGAGAGTTGGGATAGGGGAGAGGAGAGGAGTTAGGGCATCGAGGGACAGGAAGGCAATTGACTTGAGCTACATTGCTGGAGCCCGAAAAGGTTTGGGAATGGAATAGCATTAAAGTATTTCTATTTACTACTTCAATTTCTGCCCGAGGCTTCAGCTTGCAAATGATATTGCTGCTTACGGTAGGAGAGCTTGTGATTCTCCGAAGGACATAGGAAGGCTTAGGCCATTGACTCCATGGCTGCCTGTTTCTCGTAAATACTTCCTGTCCACTTGCCGTGAGAAGCCTGCAGCCGGCAGTTTGTCTGGAACGCTAGACTATGAAGCAAAAAGGCGACGGGGTTTCCACCTCTATCCTCCTCTATCATTTGCTATGTTTCGACCGGGCTGGGAAGCCTGGGATGCTGAGTGTAGTAACTAGGCACAAGCAGTGAATTTTGGCCAGCCAGAGGGAGTTGTAGAGTGCCGGTATTTCTTGTTGAGTTTTGATCCTTAGGTAGATATTCAATTATCCACCATTCGAACCGGTCGTCGGAGTGTAGCTCTCTCGCGGGCTTTGACTGGTATGCACACTCTGGTCAACCGCTCGCGCTGGAAGCAGCTTCCTGTAACCTTCATCCCTTGGCTCTAGCAAGCCATATCCATGGGGATCTCTCATCTGCAGAAACCTGTGTATTCTCTCCTCCTTACTTCCAATTGTCGCTGCTTCATGCCTCCGCCGCGTCAAATCCCTCGACATATTGCTATGAAGCGCATCTCTCTGCTCCAGAAGGCTCATAGAATAGTCTTTCGCCCTCGTTGCCTGCCCGATGCTGCCAATAGCCGCAAATATGGCAATGAGACCCACGAAAGCCCCATTGGAGACGTATCGGGGCTCTTGTTCTCCCTTACCCTCCCGCTGATACCACTTCTCCCAATCTTCCCATGTAGCATTCTGGCTTGGACCCCGCGGACCTCCACCCCAACCTCTGCAATCTGCTGCGTCTCGAGGACCGACAACATCCGGCTGGCCGTTCCACCCTGCCCCGTAGCAATCGTAGGCCCCTCTCTTGACTGGATCTGAAAGCAGATCGTTTGCTGCAACCACTAGTCTATATCTCTCCAACTTCGTATCATACGAAAGCTCCTCACTCGATGCATCCATATCATGTCTATCGGGGTGGTATAGCTTGACTAATTCGTAGAATCTCTGCTTCGAGTACGGAGCGCCTTTCTTCTGATTAAAGATCTGGTAGGGAGACGGTATAGCATTGACAGATGTGATTTCCGGCCAGCGAAGCTTTCCATGGTCATGTCTGGTATGGCCATTAGAGACCATGGCGTACGGACGGCACTGTTGTGATCCTGTAGAGGCCTGCTTGAATGATGACGTCTTTGATTGTGGATGGAAATGCAGTGAATGCAAATTATTGCATGACAGCAGAAAGCCTGACTTCTTCAACATGGTTGAAGAAGAGGTAATTCAGGTTGCAAACACATGCTGCAGTTGTTTGGAGAGGTAGGTTGTGTTGTGAGATATAGCTCATAAGGGGGGTTGGCGGGCACTAAATAAAGTCACTCAAACTGGCTCTTCGACTAGCTCAGACGACCTCGGGCTCCTTGCTGGAAGGATAACAATAGATAACAAGACAGGGAGCAAAACAATCATGAAGTCTAAGGTAGGCAAGGGAAGTAAAGAGAGGTAACTCCTTGAAGGTTCAAGAATACTGCAATAATTAGTTCGCTTTTCGATTTTCAGAACAATTTATATGATAATTTCGTGCTCTCCCCCACATTCTCTTGCGGAGCACGAGACGAGCACGAGTACCTCCTTTATCGATAACTAGCCGCCCTCGGTTTTCACAAAAGCAGCACTGACCCCTGTGAATATGTTGAAGAACCAATTATATTTAAAGAGTCAATCATTAAGTAATTATAAGAAGGAAAATCAATCAGTAAGTCTTGAATACTCAAGTATATTTGATACTTGAAACTATTTTCTTCCTTAATCATGGTTTGAGGTTTTAATAATAGGTGCAGAGGTTCCGGCGAGCTCATGCCGCTTTTTCTGCACACCACCTGAAGCGAATGTTTATATATATATTCTTCCAACCTCAAACACCTCACAAGCAAGAATCAACTCCCGCATTTGGACCAGCCTGCACTAGAAATGCCATCATCATGTTCAAAACTCACAGGGAAAATCGCTGGCGAGCCCGAGAACCTGCCATCCTGTATGCAAATACATTGCAGCAGAAAACAGGATCTATTCAGGTGCATCACAAATATCACGGGAGCAGCGGGTTGATGTATTCAGAGATGGTGGTGGGCGCCGACGATGAGGATGACCGATTTTGGACTTTACTGCCATCTAATAATCCTGGCCTTGTCGTCCCAGTTTCTGGTACTGCGTTACTAAAGTCAAAAATTCAAGCAGCTACGCCTCTAAAGACTGGAACCAGGTCACTACAAGAGGTTGCATTTGACAGAACAATCGATAATGTGGATAAATTGACTGTTGAACATATCAAAGCCCTCCCATATCACCTGAGAGAAGCTATGTGGAAGAGAATCTCTGGCCGGTGAGTACTATTCGAAGCTCAATGCTCCGCCTCCGTGACTGATATGTTTCTAGCGGTCTCAAGTCCTTTCACGCTTGGTCGCTTTTCACTCCAGTTCTTCTCTCCACGAGCGAAAAGCTCAAATTGGATATCTTTCGCTTCATGCATTCCATCGAAGTGCCAAAATCCCACCTGAGCACCTATGTTACGCCCCTCACTTCTCCAACTTTCAATTTCCTCACCTCGCTGATTATCACCATGAGCATTTTTAGCCGGCATGAGATTATGAAGCTTCACGAACTGAATAATCTAGGTGCCTTAGAAGTGGTTCACCCAGGGCCTGAAGTTGAACCGGGTCATCTAGAGTCCCCTTTAGATGACAGCTTGTTTATGTCTTGGGCCAAGGAAGCAGAGCAGGGCAGTTTTCAGGTTCTCCGAATTCTTAAATTGTCCAACCATAAACACTTGACAGCAAACACCCTACAATATCTCAATAGCTTTCGGATACTAGCTTTGTTTGAGGTGAACGGCTGTGGATTTCGGGCCGATCGACCTCTCAATGCCCGACAGATGGGATGGCATGTATCTACAGATGATAACATTTTGGAGAGATGGCAGGCCATCTGCATTAATCAGCCCCGAAGCATCTCAAAACGGCCATTCGGACAGGAGTCCAGAGGTACCCATCGATCTGAAGCGGCCGCCCTCCAAGACCCCGACGAGCTGCTTAGGATAGATAGGAAAGCTGTCCCCGAGTTTATCGCTAAGTATTACACAAAACCCGCGATAAAAAACGAAACACTATTTCCTGTAGTCTCGAATATAAAGGGTTCAGATTATGAGCTCTACTCCACTTTCGTGAAGACCGGGGAACTGAGAGGTGATCTGGATCTAGCAGCAGCTGGACTCGATATTTCTCACCAACATCATGCTTGTGGTGTCCTTCTCGGTCCATCACCCATCGCCTGCCTCCGCCTAGGTCTAGAACCCAGAGTTATTCCTCGAGATCAGACCGTTGACTTGCGCGCCCGAAACCACCACATCTCATTCTTATCATTCACCAGATTCCAGCTCCCTGGTCTCCCTCGTCTCGGCGACATGCATCAAATGTACGCGACTGGACTTGAGCTCCAAGTCCAAGAGAGAATGGCATCTGCCAGACTCCGAGATCGGACAGGAGCTCAGGTCCCCAGTGATGTTGACTCTACAAATCGGGGCAAGAACCAGTCCCGTTTCGACCTCGAGGACACCCATAGTTCGAATCTCAAGCCCAGAGATAAAGCGAATCCTAATTCCGCCATCCCCTCCGAGAATAGACGCAAACGAGCAGTAGCTCGACCGCCCCTCTCGCGAGCTCTCAAAAACAAGAAGCAGAAGCTTGGAGATATGCTTGGGTCCTTTCTGGAGTGACTGCCCGACTTTTTGATCGCGCGGCGTTCTGGAGTTGAGAGATACCCATCTGTTTTGTGTGTTTGGGGAGGACTGGACACTGTACTGTACTTGGAATTTGGGAGATGAAAGCCAAGGTACATAGATCTATAGAAGACGATATAGCGAAGCAATGATGAATATGATATGAAGACATGAAACTTGCAATACACGTAGACTCCAAACATCCAACTTGAAACAAAAGTATAGAGTTTCACTCCTCCTGCTGCGTATGGAAAAGAGAGGTTAATAATAAAAAAAGACGACTTATTCATTCGACAGACTCCTACATCGCGCCCAAACTAGGGACATCGCGCCCAAACTAGGGTACGCTCTTCCGGTATCTCTCCCTATAATCTTAATCCAAACGCCATCCTGCATGCCATGCATACTTTGCCCCGCTTCTCTCTCCCTTCGACCATCTCTCCTTTTCAAATCCCAAATGCACCTCGACAAGAATCTGGTAAAACGTGGACGAAGGAAAAGTGATGCATGCCATACCCGGCCCTGAACTCCGCCTACGACTCGACGCTTATATCACCTACACTTACACTCCCCATCCCCACGCCCAGTTCTCTACTTCTATTGTTCACGTAGGTCGCTTAAAAGGATGGGCCTCGGTATTAAAAACCCACTCATCCAAACTGACCACCTCACTCTCACTAAACAGCAAATAAAAGTACTTCAGCGTCTCTGCCAACCAAAAACTCTCCATCTCATCTATCTGGACCGGATTTGAGGTAGTGACGTCGTAGATGGCCGAGTGGCCGTGAGCGGAAGAGGTCGCGTTGATGATGTTGGTGAACATGGTCCAGCCTTTGTCTTGCCAGGAGGGAGTGCCTGTTAGGCGGTACATGTAGAAGACCGACTCGATTGCTTCGGGTCTAGGAGGGTTCGTTAGTGAAGGAGATTGACGAGATGAGGGGATGAAATTACCTGAGAATGTACTTCCGGTTTTGCAACGTGACGAAACCCTTAGGCAAGCTCTCTTGCTCGATGCGCTGCTGCACGAATTCGGTGTGGTTCAGCGGGCGACTGGGATCCGGCAGTGACCCGGCGAGCATCTCAGCCTCGTCATTCAACTTCTCCCTCCCCTCATCGGCAAGGCGGATCAGTTCTTGTTCTGTTGACACGGTTTTGCTATCGTAGAGAACGTCGGCTTGTGATTTTGGCCTGGTCGTAGCTGTACCTGCTGGCTGAGATTTCTGGCTGTTGCTCTTGACATCGTCTGCAAAGTTGTGAGTTATGAGCATGGGGACCTCATTCTTGGGGGAGTCCGTACTTAGGGTTTTGCCCTGGGGCTCTGCGTCTCGGCGTTGGAGGGAAGCAGCTTTGTCGTTCTTGAGGGAATCACTGCTAGCTTCTGGGAGGTGATCCAATTCATGATCGCTCATCTTGTCCAGTCCCGTAGAATCCGACTTGCTACCAGCGGCCTTACTCTTATTGGTGAGGAGCTGGGCTTCAGCCTTGGCCTCACTAGCGAATGATTTCTCTTCCGAATCCATCACTGGGGTATTCGCCCCGCCGGGATTCAGCTTTTCGGATTCAGCCTTACTTGCAGCCTCAAGTCTCAAAGCCTCCTCCTCCTTTTCCATTTGTGCTTTATTTTCAATATAAATCTGCTGACTCTTGTCCCTGGTTGGCCCGCTGGGATCCAGAAACTCCCCGTACAGAGTCTGGTTCCAAACACAATTCTCAGTGCTCTTACAAGGGATGACCGTCGCTCCTTCAGGCATGATGCCAGTGGTGGTAGATTGGTAAGCCCAGATACACCCATCGGTGAGCTTCTTCGCGATTTCAAGATCCTCAGGTAGGCCGAAAATTCGAGATGCCATGCCGACCATGCCGCCAATGAAACAGGTGAGATGCTCGACATCAGCGCTGAGGAGTTTGTCTAATTTCGGGTTGCCAGAGGTTGTGACCGAGCCAGAGAACAAGATATCGTCGTTATTCGGAGTCATGGGGCGGTAGAGCATATACTTCCGAATGGCATCAGCGGTTTTGAGGTACATCCTTTTGTACTTCTCTTCGAGGCCACCGAGAAGGAGGTATTGCTGTTATCTATTAGTCTCATAGGTTGCCTAGGAAATAGTAGACATACCTTGGGGAAGTATTCATAAGTAGAATCCTGGCCTCCTCCCATTGAATACTTGGCAAGCCCAAACGTTGAAGCAGGCTCCAATCCCTGCTCCACACAATCCCATTCACCAACACTATCTCCGATACGTTGCTGAGCCAGAGGGATGTCGAGAGGTAGCCCAGTAATTTCATCAATTGTCGACTTTGCGGCTAGTGCAGAGGTGGTCTTGGCCGCAGGAGCCTCAACTACCTTATCTCCCTTTGTATCTTCCTTTTTCTTCTCCTTCTTCTCCTCCTTCTTCTCCGCCTTCTCCTCTTCCTCCCTCTTCCCAGGCTCGACATCCCTCTTCCCATTCTTCTTCTCATCATCCCACCCAACAATCCGTCCCTTACCCGGCTCCCCAGGAATAATTTCGAACTCCAAATCCGCAGGTCCAGTATCCCCTTTGACCTTATTCTTCCTCGGCTTAGGCTCTGCCACATTCTTAGGAGTCACTGGCTGATAACCAACAGGCTCCTCATCAGAAATTACTGGGACTACAATTGGGACATCCACCGCCGACATAGATGCATGGATGCTCGCAGCTTTTGTCCGGTTGCAACCTGAAGCATCAACACTATTAGGGAAGACGCCATCCAATATCGTCCCTCTATCCTGCCAATCCGAAAGAGCATTAGTGATTCTCGCAACAGCATCGTAGTATCTGGGATCATGCGTTAACTGAGCCAACCTCGTAAACTCCATCGACAGTGACCCCAACTCCGCCAGACTCGACCTCTGGCTCGCCTGATGCGGCTGGGAAGCAAATGTTGGTTTCCATCTGTAATATAGAAGTGGCATCCGATTCGGAGTATCAAAAGCGCCCATCAGAATATCGGCCAGCTCCACTGCCTTGGCCAGCAAATTCTTATACTGGGCACCACTGACATCGTACGCCGACAATAGTCCACCAAGATACCTAATCGTCGTCTCAAAAACGGGAATATCAGCTCTAGGACTAGTCGTAAAGTCTATCAGGTCGACCGCTTTAGCAGCCGCCTCAAATTCCTCTTCAAGACCCATAATCCACAGCGTATCCAAAGTATCAACCAATGTAGCCGCCCACCCACAGAACGGATCCCTGAACTTCCCCGACACAGGGGAGAGCTCATCATGCATCCACGCCTTCTCCTTATAGCCGTTCCACGCCCTCACAAACTCGCTCTTAACCATCGCCAGCCGCTTTTCTCTCGTAATTTTCGCATCCGGCGTCTCGTCCTCGAATTCATACTGGATCTTATTCATCGTAACCGGAACCCCTGTCGGAAGCCTGATCAGAGACTCTGTCGGGACGGGGAAATGCTCGAGTTGTTTCTCCCAATGAATGACTGTCTCTTGGTTTTCAAAGGTATAGACTTCGTTTCTGCTAGGGGGATCGACGGGATGGATATTCTCCTCGTTTTCTTCCACCAGGACCTTTGTAGGAGGCACTGGTGTCCGGTCCGGCAGTACAATCTTCGTAATCGACTCTGCAGTCTGTTTTGTGCCTGGACCCTTCGCTGCCGTCGAAGGCGTCTTGAATCCATCCTGGGCCATCAAGACAGACGTCTTCGTATCCTTCCCTTGCTCCCCTCCCACCACCGCTGCAGCCGTAGATTTCGAGTCCACTCCTCCATTCCCACTCTCCGTCCCAATATTGCCATCCGCCGGCCGCTCAACACCAAACTCAAATCCCTGATACCGCTGCCAATCCCTCGTGTGCGTTAACCTGACCAAAATGAGTGTCGCCAGTGCTGCAAAGATCAAAAACACGCGATACCGCCGAATCCTCAACATCCCGATCATCTTGACCCTATCCCCTGTCTGTGTCGCAATAAATGCCTACGGGACCGCAGATGTGGTCGAGCGTGCGTTCCTCTCCCCTGTCAATGGATCGTCGTTGGCACCAGATACTTTCAGCTCAGCTATGTCTCCTGCACATCTTCAGTGTGTTGGTTGCAGTGCGAAACGAAAGACGATCTCCCTTTTCTGTGGCAATGTTGACTCGGGAATTCGTTTGGGCGTCAGGAGAAGGAGAACAAAAGCAAGGAGGTTCCAATTCAAGACACTGACATTGTGACAGTGAGTGGAGCCCAAAGCGTGTTAGTGGATTGGATAGTGCTTTGCTGGGTGTCACTTGCCAAGCCTGGGGGTTATCTCAAAATCAGACAGCTGGTAAACTGTAGCACCATGTACAGTACTGTATACCGTAGTTCTGTAATAGCGCTAGCGCGCAATATGTGGGTAGGTTGATCAATGAGAGCACAGTATTGACAGGGGCAGCGGAGCTAACCGAGTGTTTGGGTGCAGGACAAACTGGCTCCTTACTGCTTTTAGCTAAGTCTCTCGCTTCATGGGTGTTCGCCTAATAATACGAGGTTGGATTACGAAGCGTCTGAATTTCAGGCGGCACAGATTAGAGAGATGGCTAGACCCTCCCCCTTGAATAATACGGTGCGGGAGATCTTCCAGTTTATTAATATATTTCTATATATATTTCGGGTGAAGAAAAGTTACGAATTAAGTATAGTTAGTATTTTATTTATCGCTGTGAGATGAAGAAAAGTTTAGATGAATAAGGTAAATCGGGAGATCTTTTAACACACGGGTTTCGATACTACTTGAAGTCGTTATTCTCAAAAATAATAGAATAAATTCTTTCCAAAATGTTAGATGTCAATAGATCTCCTGTCCCACACAACACGGCACGAAAACAGGCAAGTGGTAAACTGGCCTTATCCGCCGTATCCAGCAAAAATCGACCCCTCGCTTTAGCAGCCCCAAGTATCCGGTGGCTGAACCCCCGGCATGCCTGCACTGGTTTCTGGGTAGACGGGAGCGATAATGGGTCAGCTGACTTGAAAGAACTATTTTAAGTTGATTGATTACGGTATTTAAGACAAAGGGACAGGTTAATGTTTGATAGGTTTTTACATTCTTTCTAAGTCCAAGACTATTTAGAATGGCTAGG